>OZ024915.1:75054453-75112861 GCA_964017125.1 Flabesymbios commensalis
CGCCCACAGCGACAGAGCCGCTACGTCGTCATGGAGACTGAAACAAGTAGCACAGCAAAATAGGATAATTGAACGAATGTTGTTTTGATGCTGGGCTAAAGTTGCAGACGCTGTACCGGAATCCAAACAACGTTAAATCAACATCTGTTGTTTGTTGGGCCTAGTAGTACATCTCTCAAACGATATATTGAATGTTGGTTGATGTTCACCCACCAACAAAGAAAAACCATCCCGTAGTAGTAGCAAGGAATATAGAATATTGGTAGTGGTAGTAGGATAATGCTTAACATCACAATGGGCGGGGGCCCTGGGGTAGTGATTAGCACCGCTGCCTTTCACGCTAGAGTTCGGAGTTCGTTTCCCGGTAACGGCGGTTTGAAAAAAAATTCCCAATCCACTCGTAAAACTTAGTATTGTGGGGAGCCTCTGTGACCGAGAGGTAGCGTGCTCGGCCTCAGACAGACCTCCAGAGTTCTAATTTTGAATCCTGTGTCTGGAGGGCAGTGTCATCTCACTCATCTCACCATCCTTAGGAGGTTCTCCTGCCCAATTTAGCCTGTATGTGCACACAAGTGGCCTAAACCCCGATGGATTTCACTTGCTTAACATCATTTTTCGGAACTAATGATCATTTAAGTGCCATTGTAATACTGTACGACAAACACAATGCACTCCATTGAAGAGATAAATGATATACAGATGATAAAGTGACTCAAGTGCGGGTGGGGTGATAGGGTGTGAGTTATTGAGAGTGTTTTCTTCACTGCCCGATAAGGAGTTCTGGGCATACCTTTGGTATTTACCCCCAGATATGCCCAGACGGCCGGAGACTTGGGTTTCACTGTGCAAAACACAGCTCCGCTATCCTCGGATCAGATAAACCCCAGAGTAACAACAGCTGATGGTAACTCCATCCCACGTGACAGACCTAATGTCAAACGGGTTGTCTAAGGTCTTACAAAGGCCAACACCAGTGCTCCATTAGCATCATGCTGCATTAGCACCGTTGTTGAGCAGAGGAGCCAGGGTACAGCGCAGGCAATCCACACGAAGATTATAGCCAGACACAATGAGGCAATAAGTACGACTACTACTCTCAACCATTCCAGTACTCCAGGGTTAGAAGTACCAAAGTTTTGCCTTTTACTGTATAATTGCTGTATTGTAAGCTGTCCATTCTAACTTGACCATCACAGCGTTCGAACCTGAATACCATTTGACACAGATCTTAGACATCTGATTGGTCGAGAAGGCCATTTCTACCAATCACATTCCTAAGATTTCGATCAGCGTTTTTTTAGAATACCTGCCCAGATCGGAGGCCGTAGCTCTGGCGTAACAGGCGCGTGGCTGTAACCAAACACCGGACCCGGTGCCTTCTTTATAGGACCTGGTGGTCCAGTGTCTGATCTTAGTGTGCTGACCACGTGGCCGTACCCGCCCCCCGGACCCGCCCCCGGGCCCGCCCTGTCTGACAACCCCGGGATTACGTACACGCCCCCGGCGCCCGGGATTGATCCCGTCCCCAATAAACAAAATAACCCAGTAAAAAACGAGAAGTTCATCCAATGAAGGTCTAACCCTGAAAGCTATTAAATATTTATATATAAACCATGGAGATCAGAGGGTTATTTTCAATTTGAAAACGTCATAGCTCTCTCCCCTTTATTTGAATACCTATTTTATCGGTCTACGGCCATTATCGGATTATGAATAGTTTTCTCTCCTTCAGTGCGGGGATACACTTGAGCCGTCAGAATCTGACGTCTATGGACGCCAGATTCTGACGTCTCAGGTCGATCCCCGCACTGAAAGGGTTAATGTTGGGCCATAGTCGTAGACAGTGAACCAGCATTGAACCAGAATTGGGTCAATGTCTCAAGTTTTCTAAAATATATTTCCAGCAAACACGAGAAGTTGATCTTATGTAGGTTCAATGTTGGGCCAACGTCGTAGACGGTGGGCTAGCATTGCACATACATTGGGCCAATGTCCTTTGTTTGTTGGCAATTGCTTACACTAAAGCCTAGCCCCCAAATTTGACTAAAAAAAACGCGCAGGCGCCGATGCCAACACCTCTCCCGGATATTATTTTTAATTCACGTTTTTTAAACAAAAATATCTCTCGAAAATAAAAATGTACTCTGAAAAGTGGGCAATATAAAAATTAATCAGCATCCGGGGGGGGGGGGGTTGGTGGCGGCGTGAGCGGACCGTCCCCCCCCCCCCTTAATTTTTGCTATAAATGTGCCTTTGAAGCAGAGCACAGTTATATTATTAACACCTCTATTTTATAGTTCCAAAACCCTCTATTCCAGGGGGCAAATAATCAGCATGAACTTTGTAGATAGGCCCTATGCATCAACGACAATAAATAAATATTCTATTCACTTTTTCTTAATTTAAATTTATAACGGAATTCACATCAACTTTGGTAGATGATTTTCACTGATTTCTCAATTCAATTCTCAACTAAGTTTAATGCAATTTTCCAAGCACTGTATTCCAATCAGGTGAAAACCATGCAGAACGCTAGAAGGCCCCTCGCTAGAAGGTCATAGCCGAAGCGCGAAGTGGTTTCACCTAACGCTTTCAGTAAGATGATTTGGGAGTACACAAGTTTTTTATATTCTTAGTTTTGCATATCACACATAACATTCCAGTCACATACATCTAGATGCAGAGACACCACGCAATGTATAGCAATCTGTCACGTGACATGCTAAGTGCATACTAATGAGGTCATGAATAATGTATGTGTTTCGCTGGTCGTCACACAGGGGTATCGCTAACAGGTAGGTATCACGCCAGAGGGGTGTCTACACGTGTTACACAATATTCAGGGTGTCAGCTTTAGGGGGGGGGGGGGGAGTGTCTACGTGTTACGCAATATAGAGGGTCTGACTGACTCAGCTTTAGAGGGGTGTCTACGTGTTACACAATGTAGAGGGTGTGGTTGACTCAGCTTTAGAATGGTGTCTACACGTGTTACACAATATAGAGGGTGTGGTTGACTCAGCTTTAGAGTGGTGTCTACACGTGTTACACAATGTAGAGGGTGTGGTTGACTCAGCTTTAGAGTGGTGTCTACACGTGTTACACAATATAGAGGGTGTGGTTGACTCAGCTTTAGAGTGGTGTCTACACGTGTTACACAATATAGAGGGTGAGGTTGACTCAGCTTTAGAGTGGTGTCTACACGTGTTACACAATATAGAGGGTGTGGTTGACTCAGCTTTAGAGTGGTGTCTACACGTGTTACACAATATAGAGGGTGTGGTTGACTCAGCTTTAGAGTGGTGTCTACACGTGTTACACAATATAGAGGGTGTGGTTGACTCAGCTTTAGAGTGGTGTCTACACGTGTTACACAATATAGAGGGTGTGGTTGACTCAGCTTTAGAGTGATGTCTACGTGTTACGCAATATAGAGGGTGTGGTTGACTCAGCTTTAGAGTGGTGTCTACACGTGTTACACAATGTAGAGGGTCTGACTGACCCAGCTTTAGAGTGGTGTCTACACGTGTTACACAATATAGAGGGTGTGGTTGACTCAGCTTTAGAGTGGTGTCTACACGTGTTACACAATATAGAGGGTGTGGTTGACTCAGCTTTAGAGTGGTGTCTACACGTGTTACACAATATAGAGGGTGTGGTTGACTCAGCTTTAGAGTGGTGTCTACACGTGTTACACAATATAGAGGGTGTGGTTGACTCAGCTTTAGAGTGGTGTCTACACGTGTTACACAATATAGAGGGTCTGACTGACCCAGCTTTAGAGGGATGTCTACGTGTTACGCAATATATAGCTTTACAGGGGTGTCTCCACGGTTACACAATATAGAGGGTCTGAATGACTAGCTTCAGAGGGGTGTATCTATCCAATTGAGAAAAGTTGTCTACAGCTGTTATGATTGGACTAGCAAAAAATTTCAACTTGCAAAATTTCATGGAAATTAGTTGAGAATTGAAGAGAAATCAGTGAAAAAATCTGAGGTGTAGCATATGTACTAAGGCGACATACCCTGTCCACCGTTGTGCTGGCGGACGGTGAGGTAAATACTCGCCCTGAGTAGCCCCCAAACCCCCCTCCCCTCCCCCCCCCATGCAGTACCGGCCAGTATCTCATTGATATTCAGCTATGTGTCATGTGGCCTGCCAGTACTAAACCTCTACATGTGGAATGAATACATATTATACCAAACCAGGGAAAATGTCTGGTGTAGCGGAGCAGTTGGCTACACAATTGGAGGAAAATGCTACACAATATTATCTGACTGTGTTGGTGTAGCAGTTTTTGCATGGTGAGAAGTACCTTGGCACAAGCACGGCCCTGCTAAACTGATACATTTTTTTCGGGATTAAGTTATTCCCTGTAAGCAAGATTGCTGTAGCTATTGTCTGTCCGACGGTGGAGGATGGTCCAAAATGAAAGTTAGTTTTTTGGTATCCAGTCAGTCAATTCACAAGCGATTGTTACGAAATTTTGCATTATTATCTGATCATTTGACAACAATCCTGAAAAATTCGCGAAATTCCATTCAGTATTTCAAAAGTTAGACCATTTGACATGTAACGCAATTCTGAGAATAAACCGGAATGGAAGTTAATGGGTTTGTACATGTTATAAAGGAGCGTCATAAATAGACATATACTACATGTCAAATGGTCTAACTTTTGAACTATACAATATTTTACAATTTTCAGGATCGATGCCAAAAGACTAGAAAATAGGGTTCACAAAATTTCATAAAAATCGCTTGAGAATTGACTGACTGGATACCGAAAAGCTAACTTTCCTTTTGGACCATCCTCCACCGTTGGACAGACTATAGCACCAGACTTTGACACAATGCTCATTTAATGCTGGGTCAGCGTGAAAGACGATAGACCTACATTGAAAAAACATTGGTTCAACATCCTATGCTTACTGGAAAATCTTTACACATGGAATGAATTGATGTTCATGGCAAGCAATGTTTGGTATCAAATTTAACAAATATCAGTAATTGTATCTGTTTTTTATGAAAGTTGAGGAAAAAAGCTTAGGAAAGGGAGTGAGTGAGTGAGTGAGTGAGTGAGTGAGTGAGTGAGTGAGTGAGTGAGTGAGTGAGTGAGTGAGTGAGTGAGTGAGTGAGTGAGTGAGTGAGTGAGTGAGTGAGTGAGTGAGTGAGTGAGTGAGTGAGTGAGTGAGTGAGTGAGTGAGTGAGTGAGTGAGTGAGTGAGTGACCCTGACCCTGACCACACTATATAAGGTATGGCTGAGGAGGTAACAGATCCCGACACATCTAGCTGGGAGCGGAAAACATGGTGACAGGATGAGATATCGGGGTCAGACAGGAGGTTAGAGGTCAGATATAGGAGTTGGACAGAGGTCACAGATGATGGGAAAAGGTCATAAGGTCATAGAGGATGAAGAAAAAAAAAGAAAATAAGTCTGTTTTAGTCATTTATGGACACAAATATGGACTTGTTTGGTCTGGTTTAGCTGAAACTTGGTTTAAACCAAACCAGTGGTTTAAAACAATTCGTACTAAAAAGTGTGGGTAATCCGTGGTTTCAACTAGCCCACGATTTAAATTTAATTCACGAGATGTGTCAACTAAATTATGCTTTTAAACTTGGAATGAGTTCCCATAATTATGGGGACATTAGTGAAGTTATAAATAATGGCAATATAGGCACTGGTCAAATACACACGGGTTTCTACGAATGCACACTGCTGTCAAAAATAAACATCAATGTCATTAAAACGTCGTCTTTATTATCACACACATCAGTTACGTCGCCTTGAGGACGCATGTCTGGCTGTGGTCCCACCTGGACGGAGAATATTGAACGGCTCAATATGCGTGTAAATATTACGATTATCGACAAGAGACGACTCGGCCTCCTTTAACACATTGTGTGAAGGGGCCTATCTGATTTTCTGACGGGAGTGCTGCTTTAAATGACAACATTTCCGTTATTTGCAGGTGATTCAATGAAAGCATCCAACACAAAACGTTGGCTACCTGTTGGCTTAGCGTTGGGCCAGCGTCGCAGACGGTGGCCCGACATCAAGAAAACACAGGAGTAGTGTCTATGTCCAGTCTGTGGTCGATAGTCGTATGCGGAGCTGTGTGGAACATAAATAGGGACTGGGATACGGCTAACACGAGACATTGTATCAATGTTGTTTCAATATTCGGCCAGCGTTACAGACGATGGGCCAGCATTAAATCAGCATTAGGTCAATGTATTGCGTTTGATGGTTCAATAAATACGACACGATGACCAATGCTGGTTTAATGTCGGGCCATCGTCTGCGACGCTGGCCCGACATTATACCGGCATTGGGCTAATGTCTGGTGTTTGTTGAGTGGCTCACAGCTCAGTCTGTGTGGACAACAGATAATAGAAAAAGGAAACATTGATCAGATGGTTGGCGGTGGAGACAGAAAATCCGCTGGCTGGAGGCCATGGAAGGCAGGCAGGCAGGCAGGCAGGCAGGCAGGCAGGCAGGCAGGCAGGCTGGCGAACCAGCCATTTTGCCAAATGAACGAACAAACGAGCGAACAAGCAAACAGACCCGCCGATCGACTAACCAACCAACCAGCCAGCCAACCAAACACCAACCGGTTGAACAGTGAACCAACCAACCGACCCGTAAAATAGCAAGGCAGCCGATCAAACAGCTAAACAACTACATCAACCAAAATTCCAAGTAGACAGAATTGTCAATCAATCCCCAAAAAAGTTAACGATCAACCAATCAATCAATCAGTCACGTAGCCAATCAGTCAGCCAGCTATACAGTCAGCCAACCAATCAACCAGTCAGTCAGCTCGGCCACCAGCCAGCCAAAGAGCCAATCAGTCAGCTAGCCATACCCTGCAAGCTCGCTAAACAGTCAGCCAGCAAGGCGTCCAGCCAGAAATGCAACCAACCAGTCAGCCTTTCAAAAATGCAACCAGACAATACACTAAACAGCTAACAAATCAACTAGCCAAACAAGCAGTACACCAGCTAACCAAATCAATCAGCCAACAGGCAACCAGGCAGCAAGGAGTATCCAGCCATCCAGCTAGCCAATCAACCAACCAGACAGCCAGACAGACAGTCGTTCAGTTAGGCACCCAGTCAGTCTGTAAGATGAGCTACAGAGACAATAGTACCGCAGGGCATGTCACAAACGCCGCAGAAAAAGACTGAAAAAACACACCACTCCCCTCCCCAGACCCTCCTCACCCCCCCCCCCTACAGGCCCAGAATTCGCGATCCATCCCATTCCAGCTGGGATAACGTTGTGCAAATGTTGGCCCAACGTCTGAGACTTTGGGCCAACATTCAAACAACGTTTTGCTAATAACTATGTCCTCGTTATTTTCTGCACTCTCGCCCTCATACACTCTTTCCAAGATTTGACACGTTTGTCTAGATTTTATTGTTATTGCCAGCGTAAAGATTGCCGACGTGACCTGATTGGTTAATATAATCACGTGACATCATTGATTATAACATTCGGCGACACAATGCTCCGACAGCAATATCCACCCAAGACCGTATGTGACCCAGACAAACGGTATAAATGACATCTTCTAACCTTATATAAACCGCGGGTAGTGATATAAAGCGCACCCTTAAAAACACCGTATAAATAGCATATACTGCTCAAGAACACAAAAATATCCACAAATGAGAGTATGTCACCAAGAAAGAAAGGTATAAATGCCATCTTTTTAGCTTATATAAACCGCGGGTAGTGATATCGAGCACACCATTTTAAATATCAGATACACCGTATAAATAGCATATACTGCTCATGAACACAAAAATATACACAAATGAGAGTATGTCACCAAGAAAAAACGGTATAAATGCCATCTTCTAACCTTATATAAACCGCGGGTAGTGATATAAAGCGCACCCATATAAACCCCAGAATACACCGTATTAAAAGCATATACTGCTCGAGAACAAAAATAAATCCACAAATGAGAGTATGTCGCCAAGAAAAAACGGTATAAATGCTATCTCCTAACCTTATATAAACTGCGGGTAGTGATAAAAAGCGAACCCTTATACACCCCAGAATACACCTTATAAATAACATATACTGCTCGAGAACACAAAAATATCCACAAATGAGAGTATGTCACCAAGAGAAAACGGTGTGAATGCCATCTCCTGACCTTATACAAACCGCGGGTAGTGATATAAAGCGCACCCTTATACACCACATAATACACCGTATAAATAGCATATACTGCTCGAGAACACAAAAATATCCACAAATTAGAGTAGGCCCTATATATGTCACAAAGAAAAAACGGTGTAAATACCATCACCTAACCTTATATAAATGAAATGAAATGAATCGGGCTTTATGCCACCTTTGTGCACATATAGGCTAAACTGGGCCAGGAGAACCTCCTGAGGATGGTGAGATGATTTGAGGTGACAATGTCCTCCAGACACAGGATTCGAAATTCGAGCCCTGGCGGTCTGAGGCCGAGCACGCTACCTCTCGGTCACGGAGGCTCCCCACAATACTGACTTTCACACGTGGATGGGGAAGAAATTGTTTCTGTTCCTTTCAAACCGCCGAGACCGGGAACCGAACCCCGAACTCTGGCGTGAAAGGCAGCGGTGCTAACCACTACCCTAGGACCCCCGCCCACCTAACCTTATATAAACCGCGGGTAGTGATTTAAAACGCACCCTTAAAAACCCCAGAATACACCGCATAAATAGCATATACTGCTCGAGAACACAAAACTATCCACAAATGAGAGTATGTCACCAAGAAAAAACGATATAAATGCCATCTCCTAACCTTATATAAACCGCGGGTAGTGATATAAAGCGCACCCATATAAACCCCCAGAAAAAGCATTTCCATATCATAACCTTAAAAACCGCGGCTAGTAATATAAACCGCACCCGCATTGTTGTGCTTTGCGGGCCAAGCAATGAAACAGATATGGCGAGGCCAACAAAACGAACGCTGAGGTTGGGATTGGCCCCTAGAATGTCAGATCTTGACCGTTTCAGCGCGTGGACTGTCCTTATACGTCAGAATCTGACGTCTAAACGTCAGATTCTGACGTATAAAGACGGTCCCCGCACTGAAAGAATTAAAATATTTCCATAACATAGGTATTCGAATGAAGCGGAAAGAGGTAACTAAGACATTTACAATGATTTCAAATTTAAAAAAATTAGTATTCGAGGTTTATCAGTGTTTATACAAAAGTATTTTCGTGTTGCAAGGATTAACATGAATTATTGTAATGTCATGATGTGAAACGGTGGATCCGGAATGTAGGAAAAGAGAGTGGTTATTGAGATTTCCAATGTCAATAAATGATCATGCATGCTTGATTTGTATGTTATGAAAAAGCCCACAATTTTCTGTGAATAACCCACGTGATTTGATTTGATTTCGAAATGACCAGCTGAAATGTCCAGGTTTCACTCCATACATTAATAACACAGTCAAGCTTTGTGTTGAGATTCCTAAGTGATACTAACTAGCCACGTGATCGGTCATCGCGTCCAAATCACGTTGTCAGGTCTCGTTCAGGTCAGAGGTCAACTATTGTACTGTTGTAGACGGCCGTGCTAAATTATCTCATAGCCGTACATATAGTTATAAAATGCACTCGAACAAAAGGTCGCAGAACTGGTTCACATGTTTTACTGACAGAGCGCATAAAACAATATTCTGTTAGCTATCTCAGCATAATTTGCTATGTTATAGGTCTACAGCAAATATAAATGTTTAACCCTTTAAACCCTCACGATGCATTAAATCATCATTTTACATCTCAAAACAGACTCAATTTTCTTACAACTGACGGTTTTAGGAGGAAAATTTTCATGAAACTGGTTTACCAATACATGGTAACTTTCTTAAATTTTTCACCACTTCAAGTCATCTTCATCCACTACAAGTCAAGAATTGCGATAGCAATTCGCGGCTTGTAGTGGATGAAGATGACAATGGTAAACTCAGGCTTGATAGGGTCAATACTTTTAGTGCGGGGATTGACTACAGACGTCAGATTCTGACATCAAAAGCTGATCCTCGGGCCGAGAGGGTTAAGGTTGAATTTTCAGGTATAACAAATAACGCTAATCAACACATAATCAATTTATCTTCTTTTGTGATGAAGGAGGAATTACTTCTAATTCGCTCCCTTGGATATGGAAGGGTGTATCTGCCACTTGGCAAAGTGGCAGATACACCCATTCATATCTAAGGGGACGTAATGTGCATGATGTGTGGCTTTGTAATGGTCCTTGTTCAACATGGCTGGAACAGAACATGAAGTTGGAAATGAAATGAATCAGGCTTTAGGCCACCGTTGTGCACATATAGGCTAAACTGGGCCAGGAGAAGATCCTAAGGATGGGGAGATGATTGAGATGACACTGTCTTCCAGACACAGGATTCGAAATTCACGAGCACGCTACCTCTCGGTCACGGAGGCTCCCCACAATACTGACTTTCACACGTGGATGGGGAAGAAACATTTTTGTCTCTTTGAAACCGCCGATACCGGGAACCGAACCCCGAAATCTGGCTGAAAGGCAGCTTGAAGCTGGAGGTTTCAACCACAGATAGTGCTCGATCAAAATCGTGAAGACTTTCCTTTGGGCGGCCATATCTTGGCCTCGATCAATCAGGTCGATGAAACCCTAGTCATATTTATTGAAAACAGCAACATTTCACCTACCGTATAATCATATACTCATCGCATACTCAGCATATTTGTTGCAACGTCATTAAAAAGTTATGTCCATTTTTCGGACCTCCTGGAGATCGCTCTCAGTCACCAACATGTTGAAAAAAAATCCCCGGTAAAACGAATATAGCAATTCGTGGGCTCGTCCACGGCTATATCGATTGACTGTAAAAGTAATAGTAGGATCTCTTATGACGAAAGGTATTTTCTGAGGGTGATTAGACCACCTATTCTGTTTGGTTGGGGTCTTCTTAATTTGCGAAATCATATGTTTCCAAATTTAAAAAAAAAGAAAATTTGGGAGCTTTGGAAACATTATTTCGCAAATTAGAGATATTGATAAAACAGAATATGTGATCAAATCGCCCCCTCTAAAAATACCCAGGCATTTTTGGGGGCATAAGGAATCCTACTATACCATCTAACCCTAGTGAACCCCTTGAACTATTAAATTTACATTTCCAGTCACTTTAAGTTGTGTCTCGCTACCGCGATCCACAACTTCGAGTGACTGAAAAATTGTCGCATTTGGAAAATTACGTCATATTGTATTCCAGTTACACAGATTTAGGCTTTTTTCACATCTGTATATAGAATGTCTGTCCATTGGTACAGTTCTGGAGGGGTTTCATTGGCCAGTAGTAGTGAAAGGGTAAAGATAACATATCAAAATATCAGGGGTTTTTTTCTTGTGAGTTCTAGAACAATTTTTTTCGAAAAAACTAATAACCCACCCCCCTCCAGAAAACATGTGTGACACGAGTGCACATAACTTCAAGAAAGGTGATGCTGGGTTCTAATAGAAATGCATTGTATTATGCTTTTCTGGTACTATGTCTATCCAAATATATGGGTTTTAAAATGTATAAGTAGACTACTAGACGTATGTGATCTTGTGATGTTTTTAAAAAATATTATAATTTAATTATTACAAATAATGATTTTAAGTAAATATACAGCTCTCTATGAAGTGTTGATATGGTTGATATGTAGGCCAAATGTCCAATACATTGGTATTGTAGGGTTGAATCCTCGATAATATAAAGTAGAAGAAACGACCAAGGTGACCACTAGACTAGTGTCTAGCCAATATTTATGACGTTTATATTGAGGACGTCATAAGTACTGTCAAATTACATTGAGTTGATGTCTAGGTTGCCATGGTGAATATGAATGTGTGTGATGTTTAGTTAGCAACTTGATACCATGTGGCCATCCCACCAGAAATCTTAAATATTATTTTAACTTTCTCTTATTTGACTTAAAAAAGTTAGGTTAATCAAATTTTAGGAATTTTAGTGGTTCTGAATGTCACCAGGTATTGACCATACATATTTTAATTTTTTTTTCGATGACTTAAAAACTAAATACTGTATTTAGTAAAAAAAATCTGCTTACTGTCAAGTTTCTCTTCCTCAGGTGCTTCATTTATAGCCAATGTGAGCTGCAGCAGCAGCAGCATCACTGCCGTCACCCATAGCAACCGCATCCTCAGCACTGATGTGGTTCTCATCCGCTGCAAAGATGCCAAAGCTCCTCTGTCCACTATTCTGTAATCACAAAACAACACCATAAGAACATATCACTGGATGTCAACAGCACCACAGCATGGCAAATCTACCTTGAGCGAGTTGCATCTTACCAAGCATTCGTCATGAATGTCTTAGTTAGCTGTTTCTGCGTCATTTAAATACCTGTTTCATGGGTCTAAGAACATTATAAATATATTATTTCTTTCAGCGAGGGGATCGACTTTAGACGTCAGGTTCTGACGTCTAAAGTCCATTCCCGCGTTGTAAGGCTTAAAGAGGATAGAAACTTACTATTCCGCATGCGCAAAATCAGACTGGTACGGTCACTTCGCAGAGCGGGAGATATATATAAGCCAAAAGGGTTATGCACAGTTGGAGTGAACGATTCGAGTAAAACACAAATTATTCGCGCAAATTACATTTACATTGAAGCGAATGGCTTCTGCACCAAATTGACCTCTTATTTGAGATTGTGACGTCATATTGATATGTCCACTAGGAGAATGTAGGCCTGTCAAACAAAATCATATCCCATCGGGAAATCAGTCCCGTTAACAGAAAGTTCGCCAAGCAAAATCATATCTCAGAGTAAAATCATATCCTTCTTAGTCTTGCAAAATCCTATCCCATCATCGGGAAATAATACCCCCCTTCACCTATTTACTGCTCAGTTCTAGCAAAATCATCTCCCATGCATCGGAAAATTATATCCCCCTTCAGTTCTCACATAAGTCATTATTATCTCCAGAGAATGGATACAAAACTAAATTTTAATTTTAATTATTTCGTTCATTTTCGTGAATTTAAATACCGACTAATACACACAATACTCTGCGCTGCTAATTTATATATCGAATCTTTGTATTCTGATAGATCCTATTTATACTAAGTGATTTCCATGACTAAATTCAAATTGTAGACTAGCTGGTCCATACACTCTGTAAGCCAACATACTAGGCATACTTATCAAATTTCAAAGTAGACCCCCTACTGTGTTTAAAATTAAAATGGAACGTTGGCATGGTGATCACGAGCGTTCTTGATAGGGGATGTAATTTGGCAATGTAGGGTCTAATTTTCCATTTGCACACCTGTGCATGGATTTCCAGGCGATCTGATTTCGCTTGACATGCCTAATAAGATGGATATAAATAAACGGGACACGCACCTATGTGTAGAGTTTTGTCAGCGAGTATCGTGTTAACCTTTAAAGCGCCAAGCGCGACCATAGTCGTTTGTAATATGTTGTATTAGCCGTTTAACCCTTTAAGCCCCCACGATGCATCAAAGCATCATTTCACATCCCTGAAAACAGACTTATTTTCCCTACAACTAGGGGTTTTAGGACGAAAATTTCCATGGAACTAGTTTACCAACACATAGCAATTTTCTTTAATTTTTTAACCACATCAAATCATCTTTTCGCGGCTTGTAGTGGATGAAGATGACAATGGTAAACTCAGGCTTGAAAGGGTTAAATCACAGTTACCGAGAATGAAATGAGTGTTTAACCCTTTAACCACCGGTGTCGCATATATTCGGGTTTTCATGTTTTTATTAGCACATTAAGTACCACTTTTTAAACATGTTGAGGATAAAATGTGCGATCAATTAGCAATATTTAAAAACAGTTGACCTCCATTCGGTCAAATCTGAATAATTTTCACCCACTTGAAGTTGTGAATCGCGTCAGCGAGACACAACTTCAAGTGGGTGAAAATTCAAATTTGATAATTTGGCAGTTATGGGGTTAAAATTGTTTAAAACTTTTGTTTGAATATTTTTGATCAGCAATTTTCTTCATCTAGCTCTAAATCTCACTGTGGCGTAGAAATTGCTTCCGCAATTCACACCTGACAACGAAGGAAAATGATAAATAAATGACTACATTTCCCAGTAGAGTTAAAGCATAACAGAGCGATACACAGCCAGCAAGTGAAAGTGCTGCCAAATAAAACATCCAGGCTGTCTGGCATATCTAGTACACCAGATGTGTCACTCCGAGTGATGACTGACTACCTGTAAATAGGTGTGGAGTGCTACACAGGCTACTGTCCCATTCTATTTTGTCTCTCTATCATGTCTATGTTGAACATCCCTTTCTGCACAGAAAACAGTATAAATTGTGTTTCTTTCTCTGTTGAACATCCCCTTCTACACAGGAAAACATTTATTGATGTGCTTCCGTCAAAAATGAGTTATCGTAACGAAATATTTTCTAGATGATTATGACAACACCTCAGCATACCTTAACATGCCCAATAAAAGTATGTGTAATATAAACAAGCCTATGTTTAATATGATATGATTACCAGTAGAGTCTTAGACATGAACGCACTTGTGGCTACATGTAGTATCAGTAAAGCTTTGTAAAAAAGTGTCACGTCACTCAGAATTCACCTATTTTTTTTTTGTAAAATTCCAGTGAAATGCATAGCACGCGAACACATAACTAACAATCCTAGTAGACAAAAGACGCTGAATTGATGTTGGGTAAAAGTTGGTCCAACGTCGTAGATGGCGGACCAACTTTGAACCAACATAGATTCGACGTCTTATGTCTGCTGGGATGTTGCGTTGGCTCTTTTTGTGTCGTGAACCAACAGAAACACGTATTTTGGGGACATACGAGAGCTGATAAAGAAGATAACAAACTGTGACATAGACTATCAGAACGCATCCACATCCATGTTATGAGTGTTAGCATTAACAGATAAACAATAGTTGTAAAAACACAGCAGCACATATTGACCCAATGCTGTTTTAATGTTGGTCCTTTGTCTGCGACGCTGGCCCAACAATAAAACATAATTGGATGGAATGGTCTAAAATGTTGATGATTGTTAGCATTACAAAGGGAATTTTGTGTTGCAAAACGCTTAGCCAAAATGATACCATACGTGTTTCCATGTATTTCATTTATGAACATCGTATTCGCAGTTACTTCACCAGGTAGAGAGGCAGCTTCAAGTGGGTGAAAACTGATTTTTAAATGTAGCCTTCAACACTTACAACATCTTTGGTCTCCATGGTTTATACAAAAAATATTTCATCGTTTCAGCGCGGGGACCGTCTTTATACGTCAGAATCAGACGTCAGTAGATATCAGATTCTGACGTTTAAAGACGGTCCCGGCGCTGAAAGAGTAATACATTTTAAGACATTTATGATGATTTCAACCTGAAAAAAAACCTTTGGATTCCATGGTTTAAACAAAATTAAAAAACACCCGTGACGTCAGTCTATTGTGTTATTTTGTACTGGTCAGGTCGGGCACAATATACGGGTGTAAGCATGAAACTGCACGTCTAATATTTCATGGTTTAGCCATATGAAATTGAGGTTTTCTATATTAAATCTTGCAACACCTGCACATATTCTGTGTATTTTAAGTCGAAGGAAAAACTCAATTACAGTAGATTGGTAGATCCGAATATACTCGGCGCGAAGCGCCTCGTACATTCGGACCTACGAATCTACTGAATTTCGTTCTTTCTCCTTGACATATTTCATCGTTGTGAGGAATAAGGGGTAATAGAGCTGGGAGGTACCTTCAGCCAATCATGTGGAGTACTTGCATACTTACAGTAATCTTCAAGTACTGATAATAGACCAATAATGGGGATAACACGATTGTTGACACCTCTCAGACAGCCATAAGACACATAAACAGGTACTCCAGTATGTTGACACATACTTAACACCTCTGAACTTCCCAGGGTGTAAGGATAAGAAATAGCACGCACCCCTTACATGCTAGTGACCACATGAAAAAAACACTTTAACCTCTCCAAGAGTGCCAGAAAAGACATGACACGGAGGAACACCTTCCATCGCAGCAAACACAAAACATTTGTACAACATTTGTACAATGTTGGACCAACGTTGAAGAAACGTTGGGCTGGCGTGAGTGGGTGAGTGCGTGCGTGCGTGCGTACGTGCGTGCGTGCGTGCGTGCGTGCGTGCGTGCGTGCGTGCGTGCGTGAGTGAGTGAGTGAGTGAGTGAGTGAGTGAGTGAGTGAGTGAGTGAGTGAGTGAGTGAGTGAGTGAGTGAGTGAGTGAGTGAGTGAGTGAGTGAGTGAGTGAGTGAGTGAGTGAGTGAGTGAGTGAGTGAGTGAGTGAGTGAGTGAGTGAGTGAGTGAGTGAGTGAGTGAGTGAGTGAGTGAGTGAGTGAGTGAGTGAGTGAGTGAGTGAGTGAGTGAGTGAGTGAGTGAGTGAGTAAATATTGATTCACGTAGTTTTCTGCACAATCATGACAATATCGCGACAGAAGGAAGCCCGATGTCAGGACTGCGTCCTACTCTTTTCGAATGACTTCAAGGGCTCTTTAGTCCTCGGTACCATAACCAGTATGGCACACTCTAAGTTTTTGAACAGTCTGGAGCACTGTATCTGCACAACTGTATATGCCTGTTGACAAACACCCGACCGGGCCAGGATTCGAACCAAGTACGTGATTTTCGAGCCACAACAGGACGTTTATTCCTAGCAAACACGAGACATTGAACCGATGCTGGTTTAATGTAGGGCCACCGTCTGCGACGCTGGCCCTACATTAAACCAGCATTGGTTCAATGTCTCATGTTTGCTGAGTTGAAAGAGACGCTGTTCCCCCCCCCCCCTTCCCCCCCCCCCACACACACACCGCTTCTCTACCTATGGGCCTCATCCTGGAAACCATCATCATCACTTCTCATTTCCTTATTTCCACCATTACTGTATCTTCATCCTCCATCCCTCTCACCAGCAAACACAACTTACCCAATGTTGGTTTAATGTTGGACCAACGTCGCATACGTTGGGACAATATTAACCCAACGTAGGGCCAATGTCTCGCGCTTGATGGAATCCTCCATCTCCCGGAATACTTGAGGTGTTGAACTAATGTTGGATTGAGGTTGGGCCAGCGTTGTAGACGGTGGGCCAGCATTGAAACAACATTGACTAAAAGTCTCGCTACAACGTCGAGAATAAAGGGAAGTTTATAAACATCGTTTCAATAGTGTTTAAATAGTAGACCAACATCCCAGACGTTGGCCCAGCACTGAAACAAAGTAGAGCCAAGTCTCCACTTCAATTTACGGTTTCCTTCACCTCGGACGACGGAGTGTATAAGATAACTTGCTGTTATGGTAATGACATGCGGATCACGTGATGTTGTGAGCGGAAGTGAGACAGACACAGTCACGTGATCACCAATGTACCACGTGACATGTATGTTATAATTACACGCTGCAGATAATCACATGATGTGCCTTCATTGAGTTTCGGTGACGAGTATGGCTTAAGCATCGTAAATGGACTCGTCAGGCAAAAATTATCATTTTTATTTTGGCTCCTTAATATCATGAATATGTTCACAATTTGTGAACATGTTCAGAGTATAGACTAGAATTGCTTTAAGTCTTTCATCCTTAATGTCTTTTTGGGTTGCTGTGGCAAACGCAGCAAGTGTATCAAAACCCCGTTTATCAGTTATTCCTGTATTTTAATATTATTTTGGACATCCACTTCTGAATTTTCTGAAATTAAATCTCGTCCTTATTTCTCTTTTGACTAGTAAATGCGCAACACGAAATTTTAAAAAAACTTACGCAATTCTAGTCTATGGACATGTTCACATATCATGCTAATATCACGGAGCCAAAATAAAAATGATGATTTTGCCCTGATTGTGTCGCTTTAAATGGGGCTTTAGATCGAGGAAACCTCTGTATTTGACTCTCCTAATTTACCGAATAGCTTTTTCGGGTCAGCATTAAACCAACATTGCTTCAACGTCTTGTGAAAGCGCTTCCAGCAGGTTAATTAAAAATTAAATGCCCATGAACCGCCATAAGGGTCAAGTCCTGCCCTTGTGCAAAATATGAAGGTGATCTATCAATGCCAAGGTGGTCTGCATAACCATGACAGAGGCCTGCATGTACACAGAGTTCTACTCCCAGCTAACAACAAAACATTTGCATAACATTTGTACAACGTTGGCCCAGCGTCTTCGACGTTTGTCCAACGTTGTTCAAATGTTATACAAATGTGTGTGTTTACTGGGCTCGAGTAGTGTAATAGAAATTGAATAGATCTGCCGTGCAAAACCAAAAGGCAGTAACTGCCCACTTGCCCAGTAAGCAGTTACTGCCTTTTGGATTTGCAGAACAGAGGTGACCACTTTACTGAGAAATGGCCACTGAGAAAGCCGCCATATCATCTCGTAGAGTCTCGATGAATGGTTCACCTCAATGAATACCCGGCATTTCTGTGTAGTGTCACCTTAACATACAAGGCACGTACCACACGTCTGGTGTATGGCAAGGAGAGACAGGACGCTGGGCCAGTGGGGGCATAATGTTGCGCGTCTCAGATGTTGGAGCCAGAATTTGATCAACGTCCCGCATTATACTAACATTGATATTGTGAATGAAATGGGTGCTAAAACATCAAGATTTGCATATGTTTGGTCTGAAATTAAACAAATCTGCGTCATTTTCACCGACTTGAAGTTGTGGATCGCAGTAGGGGAGACAACTTAAAATGGAAGAAAATTTAAATTATTTCATTCAACGCTTTAAGGCTCAATCCACTGAAAACTGAGATGCGAGAAGTTAGGCTAATGCTGGGCCAGCGTGCTGGACGGTGCACCACACCAAAACAACATTGGTTCAACGTGTATAATTATTCTATATGGCTCCATAAACAGACGATGGAACAACGTTAAGCTATTAAATCCATTAACACAAGACGTTGACTCAATGCTGTTTTAATGCTGAGCCACCGTCTGCGACGCTGGCCCAACATTAAAACAATATTGAGTCAGTCATTTTCTGAATGTTACCACCAGGTGGGTGATCAGTCACCTGGAATCACGCACTTTACCCATTCAGTAACAATGCGCCACACCCCGCGATAAAGGTGCTTTATGTGTCCTATTATGCCACATTGTGACATAGCCTCAGCACTGGACTGACTGGGACCAGGGAGGTTATATCTATATAACCTCCTCGCTAAGACCAGGGTCACATCCCCATAAGATTCTTACAATTAAGATGTGTCAACAAATGGAACGCCTTTTAAACATGTTAACTTTCTCATTTCCATTAGAAAAAAATCAGATTTATCTTAACTGTTCTAATGGAACTGACAGGAAATTAAAGGGAATGCAAATGTTGATATGTTAATTTTGAAAAATGTAGGCCGATTGCCTGATGACCTTAACTAAAGATATAAAAATAATCGTCGAGGAATTTAAGAGCTCTGAAAAAGACTAAACTAGTTTTATTTTTAGGGTGGTATATTGCCATGTTGACAAAACCGGGTGCATTATAAAGCAGTTTATGCTACAAATACCCAGTCTCAGACCGCGGGATCAAAGGTAGTTCAAAAGTCACCGACGTTAATTGGTGTGCGAAAGTGAGGATTCCATGCAGCACCGATTGTCTGCCCAACGCTGGGCCGACGGCATAAACATGAGGCCCAATGCTGTGCTCGCATTCAACTATCATTTAGGTATAGAAATAGCTCGTTAGGGTTTTCTATGGATTTTTAGAAATGTTGGATAACAATGGGTTTTTTAATTCTGAAAAAATTGTGAAATTTACTCGTATTTGTTTAATTAGAGATAAAAAAATTGTGAATCCTAATATTTAAACACTTGTTTCGTTCCTTATAATTTTCTCCCACTTAGAAGTTGTGGATCGCGGTGCAAATTTAAATTAGATAACTTAGCGCTTAAGGGGTTAATATTGTCTTTTAACCCTTTCAAGCCCCAGTTCATCATTGTCATCCTCATCCACTACAAGCCGCGAATTGCTGTCGCAATTCTCGACTTGTAATGGATGACGATGATTTGAAGTGGGTGGAAAATTAAAGAAAATAGCCATGTATTGGTAAACCAGTTTCATGGATATTTTAATTCTAAAACCCTTAGTTGTTGGAAAATTAGTCTGTTTACAAGGATTTAA
The DNA here is from genome assembly GCA_964017125.1 of Flabesymbios commensalis. NCBI lineage: Eukaryota > Metazoa > Annelida > Polychaeta > Terebellida > Flabelligeridae > Flabesymbios > Flabesymbios commensalis. Next base: position 75,074,674 of record OZ024915.1, read on the forward strand.
AATGATGCTTTAATGCATCGTGAGGGCTCAAAGGGTTAAAGTATTTACTCTGTGCATTAATGGCTGTGTGTCCCTCATCCTATTAAATCTACAGGCTCTTGTGTAACATGTATAACGTGCCGGCTGACGTTAGCGTTTAATCTGCCAGGTTACATGTGGATCGCTTACATTGTAACCCTTCAACCCTGCAAGTCGAGAATTGCGGGAGCAATTCGCGGCTTGTAGTGGATGAAGATGACAATGGTAATTTCAGGCTTGAGAGGGTTAAGCTCCCTAGTCACATTCAACTACTAAATTACATAATTTAAATAAAATATATTAAATAAAAAATGACATACTACATACAAATAAGGAGGTTCTGGACTTGCATTTAACACTTATCTTGCAAAGTTAATTTATTTAAATTTTCAACCACTTGATGTCTCGCTACCGCGATCCACTCAAGTGGCTGTAAATTACTCCTATTTGTTTAATTTGAGATCAAACATTTGCAAATCTTGATGTTTAAACACACATTTCAGTGATTTAATTGGCTAAAAAGACGGATTATAAACGACTATTGTCGGGATTAGCATGCAGAAGTTAAGATATTATACCTTGTCTGTTATTTTAAAATCAGGCCATTTTTCAGTCGGATTTAGTTGAGAATTGCGGGAGCAATTCTCAACTAAATGCGACTGAAAATGAGAATATATACCTGTGTCGTTGAGAGGTTAACATGGTTAACCCGTCTGCTGCTCAATTATTTGTTTCTAGCTTTCGTCATTTGAAGCTGGAATTGCTAACGTAATTTCTAGCTTTAAATGACGGAACACATTTCCACTTATAAAAAATACATCTCCAAATATGATCTACTGAATTACAAAATATTTTGCAATTTTTTAAATTAAAACTTTCTTGGTAGTTTTCTGGTTGTTTTATCCGGTGCCCCAGGACGTAAAGGGTTAATCTGGCACTTTACATGTAGAGCATCCACCTATTAATTCCCAGGGGGTTCACTGGTTATTTTATCCGGTGCCCCCAGACAAACGTAATAGATTTTAGAGCGGACAGAAATCGATCCCACCAATCTCTTTACAGTGACACAACACGAAACCACTCTTACTGTACGTCCAAATAATCACCCGTATGTCACTTAACGCCATGGTTTGTTGTTTCTCCACTGACGCTGGAGGAAAAAATAAAATAGTAGGCCTTTGTTCTGGCGAACCATGATGAATTGACGGCACTAAAACATATCGTGATAGAATTGCTTCTCCAGTGAATTCGTAGAATAGCAAATTAGATGTAATAAATGCATAGTTAAATAAAGGATGGTTGACGACTTGACTTTACCCGTGTGCTGGTGAATTGTTTGTTTCTATTTTTGTCATTTAAATTTGGAATTGCTGACGCAATTTCCAGTTTCAACTGACAATACATATGTTTGAAAGATCAACTTGAAGTATTCGATGATCTATCACAAACAACTTTAGCATTTTCTGTCATATTTTATGAGGTTTGAATCTGGCTTGAAAACTGTATATTGTAGATCTGGTAATATTCGCGAGGTTTTAATTTTCGCGAATTTCGCGAGGAAGACAAATTCGCGAATTCAAGAATCTTCCGAAAATTATTATTATAGTAGCACTATCATAGAAAAAGAAAATTCGCGAATTCTAACTTCGTGAAAAGTCCCAAAATCAGAAATTCACTAAAATTAAAACACGCGAAAATTACCAGATCTACAGTATATATAGGGCCAGGTGTTAATACTTTCAGTGCAGGGTCCGATTTTATACGTCAGAATCTGACGACTTTAGACGTCAGATTCTGACGTCTAAAGTCGATCCCCGCGCTGTAAGAATAAACTATATAGTGGGCATAAGCTCATAACATATAGTATTCAAATGAATTTGGAAGAGCTAACCAAGACATTTATGATGATTTAAAATTAAAAAACCCTTTAGTCTCCATGGTTTACACACACATATTTCAGCGTTGTAATTAATAATACAAACCTACAGCGATCTCTGATACTCTGTTTTTATCATGGAGATAGTAGAGCTACTATCTCTATGGTTTTATACAATAATATTTACATGTCACTAAAACAAATACACCTTAGACCCCTGAATATTACGACAAACATTGACACGGTGTTGGGTTTGTGTTGGGCCACCGTCTTCCCAACATTAAACCAACATCGGGAACATAACAACAAACGTTTAAACGGTGTTGGTTTAATGTTGGGCCACCGTCTTCGACGCTGGCCCAACATTAAACCAACATCGGGACAACATCTGCGAGGGTTAAGCATCACGTCAGACTATATTACAATGTGATATATTGATACAGGGGGTATCAGTGTTGACCGTAACAGCCGATACAATATGACACGTGGGTGATGAAAGCAAAATCAACAGCATGGTCAGAAAAATGCCGACCCCGGATATTGACTCTGGGATTATCATGCAGGGCATTATTTAACCGGTATCGCATCGCATTCTGTGACTTATTTGAACTCTTAAAGGGACCCCTTGGAATGAGACATTTTTAATTTTGAAAATTTAATTTATTCGAAGCTATATAGCCTACTGATCTTACAGATCAAAAATGTCAAAAAACAATCTTAAAGCACCGAAAAAGAGTGAAATAGTTGTATTTCCAGGTCTTATATTGCCATGTAAGCAAAACAAGTCAGCAATATACAGCATTTTACACCACATATTCCCACGTCTGGGACGGGGAGATCAAAGCAATCGCCGCTAATTGGCCGCTAATTGGTGTCTTATAGTCAGGACATGGAGGGATACACCTGCAACACTGATTGTCTGCACAACGCTGGGCCGACGGCATCAACATGTGGCCCAATGCTGTAGGGACATTTCATCGTCCTTCAGCAAGTGTTTAGGTATACAAAAAGTTTTTTTGGGTTTTAAGCGGTTTAATGGAAATGTTCAGAAAAAATATTTTTTCAAATCTATAAACTCATGATCTGGGGGATACACTACTTCATCACAATACTAAAAACGAAAATTGATGTCATCCCAAGGAGCTGCTTCAACATACTTAATGCAATGCATTTTGTAACCCATTTAACATGTTTAAACACATAATTTGATGCATTTCATGACCATTCCTGGACCCCTAATGCGATACAATGATAGCTGCTTTGCTGTTTTCACAATCATATTTGAATCAAATCGAACGTTATAAATAACTTCATGCTGATTACCCCTTGGGGCTGTGATGACCCCGAGGTACGATGACCCACATTGACCCTATGACATTATGTTGACCCTGATTACTGCGTCGGCACAAGGAAAATAGAATCTGATTATATTATCCCTGGTTGGCATGAGAGTTTGGCCAACGTCGCAGAATCCAGTCTTTGTCTCGGGCTTCCAGAAAATCAAACTTTTGTCATTAATTGTACCGAGAATATTTCATGTTTCTAACAATAATCGTGATATAAATAGTAAAAGAGAGTTTGAGCTTTTTTCTCTGTAATGATCCCAAGCATCCCCCCCCCCCTTCAGCATCACCGGGAAACTCGTAATATTTGTCTCAAGTTTAAACTCTTGACCCCCACCCCTATATCGAAAAGCTGCAGACGCCCCTAAATAGGTAAATGCTAGTTATTGTCAATATATGTTTCAGTAGGCCTATTGATTCGCCTCTCATGTGAACAAGTGGTATATAGAATGATTTTAAATATTCTTTATGATAGCAATGCAAGCTGTAGATGGGAGTTATAAATCACACTCATACTACAGTCAGTGAGTGCAAAGGTAATAAACAACAGTAACTGGCTACAGCAGCCCATTGATCTACAGCCTGCACCCTGTGGGGGACATGGTGTAGGACGTCATGATTTCTGCTCCAAACAACGATCAATTGATCAATAAACACCCTTTCGTCCCCGTGACCCTGATCTGTGCATCTTATCTGATTACCGCACACCCTTTGCACCCCTGCGGCATTGATCCGTGTACGTTATCAGATCAAGATGAACCTGATCCATGGGGTGACAATCAACTCGTACCCATGTCAACTCGCCCCATGTCAACTCGTACCCATGTCAACTCGTACCCATGTCAACTCGTACCACCAACAGATGTCAACTCGTACCACAAGTGATGTCAACTCGTACCACAAGTGATGTCAACTCGTACCACAAGTGATGTCAACTCGTACCCAACAAGGCAAGTATAAAATGATGATACGAGTTGACATCTATTACCACACAATAGATGTCAACGCGTACCCATGTCAACTCGTACCCATATCAACTCGTACCACTAAGAGATGTCAACTCGTACCATCATCAGATGTCAACTCGTACCAAAGTTAATGTAGGTTTGGTTTGTGCTATCTATGTATTACAGTCGTGTATTATATTAGGGTATGTTCAGCTTGCAATTCAATTTAATCTAATGATATCCTCATACAAATGATAACAAACACATCAATGTATATGATAATTATATTTATTTGTAGATTTGTTTCGAATAATAAATGTAGACAATACATTAATTATCTCACAACATTGCGTCATATTTTATCATTTATATGTATTATATGTATCGTGCAATTGAGGTCAACATTTATTTTCACAATTTTTTCATTGTGTTTTTAGATATCTGAAATATCCAACACTAACAAATGTAGTCATATATATCGCACACAGATGGTCCATGGTGTAAATGATAATTATATTTATAACTTTTATCCGTTTTATTTCAAACATCAAATGTAGGCAATACAGCAAATATTTCATAGCATTTCGTCATATTTCATGATTTATATACATATTGTACAATTGAGGTCAACATTTATATACACAATTTTCTTATTGTCTCATTGTCTTTTTAGGAAATTAGAATATTTCTAATTAGTAACACTGGTTCAAAGTAACATAAGTTCAAAGTCAATACGCTTTAACGGGATGACAAAGTAACACTTGTTCAAAGTAACATAAGTTTAAAATCAACACATTTTGACGGGGTGACAACGTAACAAATCTCAACTATTAGTCCAGGGGTATAAGATAATAACCCGGAACAAATGAATAAAAGGGTTGATATAAAAATTTTAGTAATTGTAATGGATTCATCAGGTGCTAAAACATAAGTTAGAATACAAATTTTGTATCTCTAGACCAAATAGTTCATAAGCTATGGTTATCACCCCTCATTTTACCCATATTTACCACTTTTGAAAAGGAAAGGGTGGTTGGAAATTGATAGAAAAAAATAGGAATTGTTGGATTTAGTTTTTCAAATAATTCATTACATACGAAATCAAACGACGCTGATTTAATATAAACGCAAAACTGGTTTATCGTGTCATAGTACTGCGGTGTTATGTAGAGCGAGTGGTTCGTTCTTTGGTGGGCAGTACAGTGTCAAAGGCAATGGCCATAGATTAAACCGATGATTATCTTGTGAACATGTGATTGCCGTGTTTTATTTGCTAATTAGCCACTCACTAATCATATGAACGCTAAGTGCAATGAGCCAGCGTTGGGGCAATCTGTACAGACACATAGCGTTCACTCAATTACGGACCGTGACAGAACAAGGGGACGCTTACCCTTTGATTTAACCCTTTCATCTCCGAATTCTGATGACGGACGAAGTGATTTGGAAACGGATGAATTAGGTGTAAGTGAATTAATTTATACTGGGTTGTAACAGGATAAAAAGTAAAAGTCAAGTGTTACTTTGAAAAAGTGTTACTTCGTGATCCCGTCAATACTGTGAGCTTTAAAAGTGTTACTTTGAAAAAGTGCTACTTTGGGTATTCTGTCAATACTGTTAATTCTGAAAAAAACCGATACTTCGAAAAAGGGTTACTTTGTGATCCCGTCAATACTGTTACTTTTGATAAAAAAGATACTTTGAAAAAGTGTTACTTCTTGATCCCGTCAATACTGTTAACTTTACTTGTACTTGGTTATTACAGTAATTGTCACCAGCTTCCCCGTCTGCCCATTTAACATTACGCAACGTTGTATGGAGGCATAAGCATAACTGCATTATCACTAATCAGGGCGCTAATCCCATTGACCCCTCCAGTCTTGGAGTTTATGAAATGTCACTTAAAAACATAACATATATATCTCAAAGTTGCTTTGGATCTGTCTTATGAGGACCTGTACAAAAATATGTTTCGTCTGATAATGATTGAGGTAAAATACAAGTTGCATTAAAATAATGTTGCAAAAATATCATAATTCATGATAATGTATGAAGCAATTATTTACGTGATGTGCTAAAATTATTATTTGAGGTCAGTGACATATGGTCATGTTGAGATGGATAATATAACAAAATAACATTGAACATTGATTGTGCTCCATATCAGGTTTTGGTCTGAGTAATAAATAAAATTGAATTTAATAGGCCTGTCACACGCGCAATTAAATTATAAAATATTAGCTATATCAATAGGTGAAGAAAATTGAGTTTAATAGGACTGTCACACGCGCAATTAAATTATAAAAGATTAGTTATATCAATAGGTGAATAAAATTAAATTTAATAAGCCTGTCACGCGCGCACTTAAATTATAAAATATTAGTTATATCAATAGGTAAATAAAATTGAATTTAATAAGCATGTCACTCGCGGGTATAATCAACTGTATGTCGACATCACACCTCAGTACTGGAGTCATTCATACGTTTACTATCACAGCTTTAACACAAAAGACACAGGGTACACATGGTACTAAAACATTGTTTGCCCGGAGGGATTATATTGTCACCGCACAGTAACAATTATCATCACTCTTCCCGACTAGTGATCACTATGTTGCAATGTCGTATAAACATAACGGCATTGTCTGGGAGGGGAGGGGGAAGGGGGCAGCCAACCATTGTGGCTAATCCCATTTGGCATGCGTGGCTCAATAATTAAATTAAGTATTATTTTATTTGGTACGAGTTGACATCTGATGATGGTACGAGTCGACATCTCTTAGTGGTACAAGTTGACATGGGTACGAGTTGACATGGGTACGAGTTGACATGGGTACGAGTTGACATCTATTGTGTGGTAATAGATGTCAACTCGTACCATCATTTTATACTTTCCTTGTTGGGTGCGAGTTGACATCACTTGTGGTACGAGTTGACATCACTTGTGGTACGAGTTGACATCTGTTGGTGGTATGAGTTGACATGGGTACGAGTTGACATGGGTACGAGTTGACATGGGTACGAGTTGACCGATATTCGATCCATGTAGATTAACATCACCCTTTCATTCCCGTGACCCAGGTCCTAACATCAAAATCTACCCTTTCGTCCCGATCACCTAAACCTTTCAAGCCCTCACGATGCATTCAAGCATCATTTTACATCCCTGAAAATATACTTGATTTTCCTATAACCAGGTGTTTTAAACTGAAAATTTCCATGAAACTGGTTTACCAATACATGGCAATTTTGATCAATTTTTCACTCGCATCAAATCATCTTCATCTACTACAAGTCGAGAATTGCGACAGCAATTCGCGGCTTGTAGTGGATGAAGATGACAATGGTAAACTCAGGCTTGAAAGGGTCAACCCTGCATACTATCTTATCACTTTTGCATCATGTTTATAGACCTATTATATTAATGGGGTCTATAGTCACCAGTTTATATTCATTTACCTCGTCGTATCTGCTAAACCGGGGGTCTGGCCGGACGAATGGTTGCCAACTGGTGGGTTCGACACTCATGTACCAGTGTACTTCGTGATGTATTCGCGGGGAAGTTCATTAGAGCACATTCTTGGTTTGAGTAAGTATCTGTAGCAAACAAGATGAGCATATCTACATGCATCTTAGAGTAAAAACTAAAGCTATCTTTCAATCAATCCATCAATAGTGCCTATATCATCAGTGGACCGAGCTCAAAGGCGCACAAATCCTTAGCGTGATCTTCTGTCATAGTCGAGGCCAAAGCAGGTTCGTCAAAAAGGAGCCGGACTACTGAGGAGCTAGGGTGGGAAAGCCAGATCAAATAGATTCAAGTAATTTCCTGGATGTTAAAATTGTTTCAGCATTATGTACGGGCACAGACAGGGCGTTCTATAAAGCTGGGCAAGATTGAACAGTTCACCCCATGTCCACCGAGTGCGACAATTTGAGCTTTTTCAAGCCGATTTTTTTTACAAAATAGTGACAAATCGATTAAATCTGCAGATTGATTGTACAGTAATGTACCAGCTCAAAATGGATGAAAAATACAGAATACAGTATTCTGTATATTTCATTCATTTTCAGCTGGTACATTATCATGGTAATCATGGTAATTACCTCAGCAATTTCAGCCTCAAATGAACGAAAAAATGTATAATAGTAATGCATCACAATACAAACGAGCTGAGTAAAGCAGTGTTCTTAGTTGGTTTTAAACCTCACTCAAAAGAAAAGACCAACGAATTTAATTCGGATCCCCCTTTTCTCAAAATATGGATCCTCCCCTGTAAATTATTTATTCCGCCTTCCCGCGTGGGACTCATAATGTGTCAGACCAGAGTCCCTTTGAGGCTCCACTCATCAAAAACAGCCATGTTTACGATGAAAACGAGCGCCATATAAATCAAGAGTTATTCATCACGCCGCCCAGCGATTGGTGCGGAATAACAAGCAGTAAAACAATAAAGCGGCCGCCATTTGTGAGTGTTATCTGGTCTAATCGCTAGGTGGGGTGGGCGTGTTATCTGGTCTAATCACCAGGCGGAGTGTCACGCCTGATGAGGACACAGTATCCCAGCGGACACGACACGTTGAAACAATGATGCTTTAATGTTGGGACTTGGGCCAGTGTCGCAGACGTTTGGCCAACATTAAAACAACATTGGTTCAACGTCTCTTGTCTGCTGGGACAGCTTCAACCCCTTGAGAACAGGAAGCTAAAAGACTAATATCACATCAAATAAAGGTCACCAAGGAGACAAAATGTCTGCGTCCAACACGACGTGTAGTTTGTGCGTATATTTAGCAAGAGGATGCAGTGATAATGGAATAAATGTAAAACTGCATGACCTAAACCTTTTATTGTTGAACACGAAAATTATCATTTGTAATCGGATTTTTAGCAGGTTACATCAGTTATTGGGAATGAGTGTATAGATTTGAAAATGTTCCATCTCAAACTAAACAAATGTGAGTAATTTTCACCCACTTGAACAGTTGTGGATCGCGGTAGCGAGACAACCTCGAGTGGATGAAAATTTGACTAAGATAACGTAGGAGGTGAAGGATGAGAGCAAATATTCCTTGGTAAGAGGGATACGGGCCACGTAGGCCTAGGCAAAGAGGGGATCTGGCGCCGGCATCTGTTGCAATTCACCACGCTTTGGTGCAAGTTAATAATAAAAGACGATGTATGTCCCCAGATGAGATATATGTCTGATTCGAAAAGATAATCTCGAAGTATACCTATATATATGCGTGGAGACGGTAGAAATGTAGATATTTTCTGATAGAACTACGTATAAGCAAGGAATATATCGTCGCCTCGGAGCTAAGGATCCTATCTGCCACTCTAACGAGTGTCAGATAGGATCCTTTAGCTCCGAGGCGACGATATATTCCTTAGTATAAGCCTACGTACGATCATGGAGGCTATACACGGATCACCATTTGAAATTTATCATTGTCGGTTTGTCTCCTCATACATGCATGTATTATAAAAATTGTAGAAAAGATTAAACCTCCCTGCTTTATCTAAGATGAATAAATGAGCTATGTACCCCCTTTGTGGTATGGGATCATCAACCTTTACTTATAAATATGCAATGCTGGGTCAACGTTGCAGACGGTGGTCCAGAGCGACACAGCATTAGAATAATGTTGTCTTGGATACATTTACCACTGTTCGCGGGGGGTATCTGATCCATTCACTGCGGGGGGTCTGCTACAGCGACCAGACTTATTTACCAGTGTCTAATCCACCGGCGTGAAATCTACTCAGCCACAGACCCCGGCGCCCCCTAGCGAGTCAATCAGGCGATAACCGGAAGCCATGGTAACATCATCACACAACTTCCGGTGGATTGGACTCAATATAAATATCTACTCGGTAGAAAATAAAATTTGCCTGGTTTGGCTGTGATCTAATATCTAGCTGTTATGTCCACTGGTCGTTTAACGCCCAAGAAAAACGACGCAGCTGGTTCAGTGTTGGATCAGCGTTGTAAATAATAGGCCAACATTACAGCAGAATTGGGACAATGTCTTGTGTTCGCTTCTCGTTTCACACCCAGACTTGGAATAGAGATAAAATGTTATGATCACCATAATTTATTACGTTACTATAGTAACAGACCAACACAGGCTTGTCCATTTTACGAATTTGTCCGTTTTCTAAGGATTTTATAAAATCTACGTATACTGGTATACGTATCTAATCTACGTATACCGGTATACGTATCTAATCTACGTATACTGGTATACGTATCTATTCTACGTATACTGGTATACGTATCTAATCTACGTATACTGGTATACGTATCTAATCTACGTATACTGGTATACGTATCTAATCTACGTATACTGGTATACGTATCTAATCTACGTATACTGGTATACGTATCTAATCTACGTATACTGGTCGTATCTAATCTACGTATACTGGTATACGTATCTAATCTACGTATACTGGTATGCGTATCTAATCTACGTATACTGGTATACGTATCTAATCTACGTATACTGGTATACGTATCTAATCTACGTATACTGGTATACGTATCTAATCTACGTATACTGGTATACGTATCTAATCTACGTATACTGGTATACGTATCTAATCTACGTATACTGGTATACGTATCTATTCTACGTATACTGGTATACGTATCTAATCTACGTATACTGGTATGCGTATCTAATCTACGTATACTGGTATACGTATCTAATCTACGTATACTGGTATACGTATCTAATCTACGTATACTGGTATACGTATCTAATCTACGTATACTGGTATACGTATCTAATCTACGTATACTGGTATGCGTATCTAATCTACGTATACTGGTATACGTATCTAATCTACGTATACTGGTATACGTATCTAATCTACGTATACTGGTATACGTATCTAATCTACGTATACTGGTATACGTATCTATTCTACGTATACTGGTATACGTATCTAATCTACGTATACTGGTATACGTATCTAATCTACGTATACTGGTCGTATCTAATCTACGTATACTGGTCGTATCTAATCTACGTATACTGGTCGTATCTAATCTACGTATACTGGTCGTATCTAATCTACGTATACTGGTATACGTATCTAATCTCTACAACGCTTAAATATTTTTGTTTAACCCTTTCACCACTGAAGCCCGTTTTTATGTGCTGAATGCCATAGCATTCAGCACAAGGATAACACAAATTATTTTTCAATTTGAAATCATGCTCAATCAGCCTCAATGTCTTATGGGACGTTCACACCTGTTACGACTTTTCCCTTGCGATACAACTTTTTTGCTTAGGAAGCGTCAGCAGAAGTTGAGCCTTCTATTATATAAGGTATTCACACCACGGAGGATATATAACCTCCTTGTTCACACCAAGAAGCGTCCCGGAATTTTGTCGCGGAAACCTACGACTTTTTTCTTGCCAGCCAATTACGTACTGTTTCTTGTCACGTGGCAAAACATGCTAAATAATGTTGTTCACTTGGCTGCACACTTGTTTTCCACATACCAAGAAGCCACCTTTCTAGCTGTACCGGGCTAATTTACACGGACATGATCGGGATATATTGCATGCACCTTCCAGTTAGTTTTACCACCCTGAGAAGCTACTATGTACACTAGATACATTGGTGGAGAAAAATCCGGGTCCCTGTGTCAATCGTATTTCTTATTTTGGACATGCATGTCCGAAATTAATTTCGTCCTTATTTCTCGCTTAACTAGTTAACCCTTTGACTTCCAGGCCGGGGTGCAAGCCAGGATCCAGATATACTGGTGTAGGAGTTCTATTTTTCGTCATTTGAAGCTGGAATTGCTAACGCAATTCCCAGCTTCAAATGACGAAAAATACATAAATGTAGTATATATTTGACGAAAATTTGTGTCATTTTATGGTTACGTTCATTGACGAATGACGACGGAATATTTACGTCATGTATGGTAGTGAAAAGGTTAACTGGTAAATGCGCAACATAAGATTTAAAAAAAAACTCAGGCCTACGCAATTCTAGTCTATGGACATCTTACGGCCATATTAAGAAGCCAAAATATAAATACTGATTTGTTTATGATTGTAGCCTTATTGTGTCGCTTTAAATCTATCTCTATGCTAAAAGGCTTAAACCCCGGAACACTCTGATGCATATCACATGAATTCAAAATAAAATCATATAAATCATCAAAATAAACATGTTTTCATATTTATTGTACACTACGCGCGGTTAGGCTTTTATTCAGTTATTTCCTTGCATTTTGCGGAGAAATGGCGACAGCTAGTCCCATCGTGAAGTTGATGAGAAGTTGATCAGATGCAGATATGGACAGTCAAGTAATAACGTAATAAATTAGCCTGAGCCACATGGCGAGAAAATAGTCAGCAGGTATCGAGAAACTATTTATATGCTAATATTAACTGAATTGTGGACGCTGCCATTATTGTCTGATGTTCATAACAATGTGCTGCAGCCTACTGCTCTGCAAAGGCAGAAACTGCTTTTGGCTTTGCGCAGGAGAGTTGCTGATCATAATCCTTCGCTACTAATATTTATTTAGAATAACAAATTAGTCAATAAATTTAACCCTTAAAGCGCTAAATTTATTTGTAAAAAAACATCGCAACCAAAGGGGTTTTTTCTCCTTGAAATCATCATAATTGTCTGAGTTAGCTCTTCCCGAATCATTTAAATACCTATGTTAGGGGTGTATGGCAATTATAAATATTTCTACTCTTACAGTGCGGGGATCGACTTCAGTCGTCAGAATCTCACGACTGAAGTATATCCCCGCACCAAAAGTTAACCCTTTGGGCACTAAGCACGACTATTAATAATTAGTTTTATTAGATGATTAACCCTTGAAGCGCTAAATTTTCTTTATGAAAACCTTAGAGACCAAAGGGTTTTTTCAATTTGAAATCATCACATATGTCTTAGTTAGCTCTTTCCGATTCATTTGAATACATATGTTATGGGTATACGATCATTACAAAAATGTGGACTCTTACAGTGCGGGGATCGACTTTAGACGTCAGAATCTGACGTCTACAGACGTCAGATTCTGACGTCTAAAGTCGATCCCCGCGCTGTAAGGGTTAAAATATTTGTTTTCGATAGGGAAGGTTCGTGTTAAAATTATATTTTATTTATGCAGATTTTCAACTGTAAATTTATGCGACACAAAATCATTACAAAATCGGTAATTAGATTTTGGCTTCCTAATATTATATAACCATATGATGTAAACGTGTCCATAGACTAGAACTGTAAACGTTTTTTTATTTTTTATGCTGCGCATTTACCAGTTAAGCGAGATATAGAGACACAATTCCCCTATTTCTTATTTTGCATATGCATGTCCGAAATAAGAAATCGATGATTTCGATTCTATATCTCGTGTAATTGTAAATGCGCAACACAAAAATAAATAAAAAACTTTTGCAGTTCTAGTTTATGGACATGTTTACATCATATGGTAATATTTAGAAGTCAAAATAAAGTTACTGATTTTTTTATGATTTTAGCCTGATTGTGTCGTTTTAAATCGACAGTAAATGCATCTTTCATTCGGTCGTTCACACCATGCGTATTGAACATGTTGAAGGGCCCCACTTATATTAGTTATATGCGCCAATAATCTATATCTGTATAATCGAGGAGGTTATATATAAGCTCCTCGGTATAATATATAGAGCCGGGCTTATTAGAAACTCTCTCTGTTGTAGAACTACAATAAATCCCTTTGATCCACGAGGTGAATATATCTGATGAAATCCGGCCTGCAGGTCTCAGCTATGGCTTAGAAATAACCATGAATGCCGCCCCCATTTACTCCAATTCAACAGGATTTGTGAAGAAGAAATGATCCATGTGGACCAACAGCAGCTGTGTACATACTTAGCTCACTTCAACAATGATTGTTCACAATTCACTACCTTTTTTTATTTTTGTAAAACGTTAGGCGCAAGCAACAACAGCACGCGAACGGACGTGGTTGGCCTAGTGTTGGACCAGTGTCTAGGACGCTGGCCCAACACTAAGGCAACAGCTGTCCAAAGTCTCGTGTTTGGTGGAACTTTAATGAATTTTTCACCACACAATAGTATTTACTCTGGGTTAACATGGTTAAAAACGGACTGAAGTGTGAACCTCTGAAAGCCACATGAGAAACATGACATACGAAGCCAAAACTGCCCCAGGTAAATTGACTAAAAAAAAAGACACGCCTCTTTGGCACACTGCCTATATCCATATAGACATAGTGATACAGTAACATCATGTTAGGCACACTGCCTATATCCATATAGACATAGTGATATAGTGACGTCATGTTAGTCGCATTGCCTATACCCATATAGACATAGTGATATAGTGACGTCATGTTAGACACACTGCCTATACTCATATTGACATAGTGTAATAGTGATGTCATGTTAGCCACACTATCTATATTCACATAAACAAGTGATACAGTGACGTCATGTTGGGCACACTGTGATACTTATATAGATATATAGTGATATAGTGACGTCATGTCAGGCACACTGCCTATATTCATATAGACATAGTGATACAATGACGTCATGTTAGACACACTGCCTATACTCATATAGACATAGTAATATAGTGACGTCATGTTAGACACACTATCTATATTCACATAAACAAGTGATACAGTGACGTCATGTTAGGCACACTGTCTATACTTATATAGATATATAGTGATATAGTGACGTCATGTCAGGCACACTGCCTATATTCATATAGACATAGTGATACAATGACGTCATGTTAGGCACAAAGTTTTGAAAGTCGTTTGCCATCGGAACGTTATCTGTGGACATTTTGAGACTTTTAAACATAATCCAGCGGTCAAAATGATGATATTTTGGCATGATTGAGTCGCTTTAACCCTTTCAGCGCTGGGACCGTCTTTATACGTCAGAATCTGATGTCTGTAGACGTCAGATTCTGACGTCTAAAGTCGATCCCCGCACTGAAAGAATTAAAGAATTTTTAATGGTTGTAGACCCATAACATACGTATCCAAATGAAGCAGAAAGAGGCAACTAAGACATTTATGATGATTTCAAATTAAAAAAAAACCTTGGGTCTCCATACCCGATATGACTGGGCCGCCTAACTCATTTACTGCGGGAGGCCCGGTCACACTGACCTCCATTTTGTTTGCACAGCCAGCTGTGTAAAAACGACACTCGCGCTGATTATCAAAAAACTCGGATGCCAGGAAATTGAGACGAGTATTTCAAGTGCCTATGAAAACTAGGCCATTTTCAGCAGGCGTAAACTTGTGGTCGTATTGGAACTATTACATTTAAAAATGGAGGTCACTGTGTCAGAGCCTTGCGATGTCATCAGGGTAGGGTCTCCACGGTTGATACAAAATAATTCAGCGTTGTAAGGGTTGGTACTAGATACTTCATGCTGTGAATAAACGCGACACGGAAGCCTAAACTTCACGGCAACGCGGAACTTCCTACATCGCTATATCAATACTGGAACAGGACTGCTGCCCACTTCTTGTTCCAGTGTTGGGAAAGCGTCTCATGTCCTGGTGATCCTAAATCATATGTCATATTTTGTCCCCTAGTCGGCTTATCAGAGATTTATCTCTGATAGATAGCGCCCAGATTAGTAATAGATGGGCAGCAGGAAGCCCATGGTTTGGTCTCCAATACGGATGGGTGGTCCCTTGAACAAAGGAGACTTAATGTTGGCACGACGTCGAAGAAGGCGTGCCAACATTAAGCCACCACTGGCCCAGGAAGCTCCCAGGTTTGATCCAGAATAAGGGTTTCCCAATCAACATGATACACTGAATCAATGTTGGCTTAATGTTGGGCCAGCGTCGTAGACAGCGGCCCAACATTAAACCAACATTGTCATAAAATGTCCTGTTACTAGGATTCGGGTGTCATTTAACAGGACACACTGAACCAATGTTGTTTCAATGCTGGTCCGACATCACAGATTGTGGGCCACCATTAAAACAGCATTGTTTGAACGTCCTGTGTTTTATGGGACGACGTGACACACTGTGAACCAACATTAAAACAACATTGGCTCAGTGTACCGTTGAGGAACCTGGTCGACCCGGAACAAGTCTGGTGACGGGCAGGGGATTCTGGGGGATTTGTCCTGTATGATCTATCACCATGGCAGCTGTAGCGGTTGTCATAGATACGGTATAAATCACGTGATCCCTGTTGGGCAGGTTAATAGCTTAGTCGGGGTATAAGGTTTTCTGATCTGGTGTTATGCTAATGTGACATGGTCCTGCGGGGGTTCTCAGCGCCCCTTGTCATAAGTCATAACACCAACTGTGATGTCACGTGTCCCCTATCAAATGTCATACTGTGACGTCACAAACATAGATATCAAATGTCATACTGTGACGTCACAAACATAGATATCAAATGTCATACTTTGACGTCACAAGCCCAGATATCATATGACATCCTGTAAACTGACGTCCCAAGCCCAAATGTGATACTGTAAACTCTGACGTCACAAACCCAGATATGTAATGTCATATTGTAAACTGTGACGTCACAAGCACACATATCAAATGTAATCCTGTAAACTGTGACGTCACAAGCTCACATATCAAATGTCATACTATAAACTGTGATGTCACAAGCTCACATATCAAATGTCATACTATAAACTGTGATGTCACAAGCTCACATATCAAATGTCCTCCTGTAAAAAGAGAAGTAAAATAAAGACGTTATGAGAGTCCCTACTGTGATATAATATATGTATCATGCTTCAACACCCTTAAATTTAATTATTCAAATTTGTACCCACTTGAAGTTGTCCCGCTAACATGACCCACAACTTCAAGTGGCTGAAAATTATACATATTTTGAGAATAAACATTGGCAAATTTAGATGTTTAAATTTAGATGTTTAAACACTCAGTTCGTTCCTAATAATAGTGATTTTATCGGTTTATAAATAAAACGACTATAGCCTGATAGCCGTGCTAAGGGGATAAAGGGGTGACATTCGACTATAGCTTGATAGCCGTGCTAAGGGGATAAAGGGGTGACATTCGACTAGAGCCTGATAGCCGTGCTAAGGGGATAAAGGGGTGACATTCGACTATAGCCTGATAGCCGTGCTAAGGGGATAAAGGGGTGACATTCGACTATAGCTTGATAGCCGTGCTAAGGGGATAAAGGGGTGACATTCGACTATAGCCTGATAGCCGTGCTAAGGGGATAAAGGGGTGACATTCGACTATAGCTTGATAGCCGTGCTAAGGGGATAAAGGGGTGACATTCGACTATAGCCTGATAGCCGTGCTAAGGGGATAAAGGGGTGACATTCGACTATAGCCTGATAGCCGTGCTAAGGGGATAAAGGGGTGACATTCGACTAGAGCCTGATAGCCGTGCTAAGGGGATAAAGGGGTGACATTCGACTATAGCCTGATAGCCGTGCTAAGGGGATAAAGGGGTGACATTCGACTATAGCTTGATAGCCGTGCTAAGGGGATAAAGGGGTGACATTCGACTATAGCCTGATAGCCGTCCTAAGGGGATAAAGGGGTGACATTCGACTATAGCTTGATAGCCGTGCTAAGGGGATAAAGGGGTGACATTCGACTATAGCCTGATAGCCGTGCTAAGGGGATAAAGGGGTGACATTCGACTATAGCTTGATAGCCGTGCTAAGGGGATAAAGGGGTGACATTCGACTATAGCCTGATAGCCGTGCTAAGGGGATAAAGGGGTGACATTCGAACAGGAACATTCGACGGATGAATGAGGAGCATTTAAACCAGTAAATCACCGGATGGTAACTGTTTTGTTTCAAATTGTACAAAAATGCCTAATTTTCAGCCACTTGAAGTTGTGGGTCGCGGTAGCGAGACACAACTTCAAGTGGCTGAAAATTAAAATTTGAGAATGTAGCGCTTTAAAAATAACATTGGAACACCGTTCACGACAAAACCAGGCCTATTGCAAACGAGATTATGTTTTTCTCTTGGCCTAAATTGAGCAGAAGGAAGAACGAACTGATACTGATTCATGTTGCTAATAGGGGCCAAGCCAATTATCGATGTTGAAAGGGAAACTTAATTTTCAGGTTTTTTCATCCAGCATCCATTGTTTTACCTACCAGTTGAGCTCCGCCCCCAGCTATATTGTTGTAGTAGTGGGTGTATATACGCACCCTGTATGACACGTATAATTGGCCATCATGATGATTATAAAGCATAATGTATGGTATTAGATGACCATATACACACATAATAATGATAGTCATAGATATGACTACATACACTATATATGGCTGTACAGAGGAATGTTGATGACCTCATTACAATACATGATGGTATGGACTACACCATACTCATGTTACATGCCTACGTTTTTCTAGTCTTTTTTTCTCACTGTTAGGGAGATCATTAACGCTACACAAAATTCAACGCAGTTAAAAAATGTCTTGTCAAATTCTATGTGTATTTTTTAAAGATCATTTTTCGGTTTTCCAACAAAGTGCTTCAAAACGATTCAGGTACAGGTTTATTTGAAATGTATTGTAGTTTTCAAAAATGCACTTTATTTGTCATTAAAGTGGATTATGTGCAAATTATTATGTGCAATTAGTATAAAACAATACTTAAACAACATTGGATCAACATGCAGTATTTGTCAGGTCGAAGTCAGTTATTTTGCACTGCGCCTTTATCAAAATTATCAATATTTTGTAATTTTTTAAAGATCATTTTTCGGTTTTCCAACAAAGTGCTTCAAAACGATTCAGGTACAGGTTTATTTGAAATGTATTGTAGTTTTCAAAAATGCACTTTATTTGTCATTAAAGTGGAGCAGAAAAGTGCGCAATTAGGCTAAACACAGCTACCACCTGTCAGAAAAATGACATTTTACAATCACATTTTTGTTCATAACAATGTGAAAAAAAATATTGAAGAAAGTGTTTCTTACAATGTCGGTCTAATTTTCCATATAATTTCATTTTTTCTCAGCAGATTGACACAAGATATAATTATTATGTGCAATTAGTATAAAACAATACTTAAACAACATTGGATCAACATGCAGTATTTGTCAGGTCGAAGTCAGTTATTTTGCACTGCGCCTTTATCAAAATTATCAATATTTTGTAATTTGGAAAAAATTGACTAGCTAGAGCTAGAATACACAATAAAAAAATGACAATGGACTAGCTGGTGCTAGAGCGGACGATAAATAAGAAAATAAACTAGCTAGCTAAGTAGCTAGAACACACGATCAATAAAAGAAAATAGACTAGCTAGAGCTGGAACACTCGATAAATAAAAGAAAATAGACTAGCCCGACCTAGAACACACGACAAATAAAAGCATTGTCATCTGGGTGTCCGACAGGAAATAATAATGGCAGTAGGTTTCATACAGAGAGTATTTCCATGAATAATACACATGATATAAATATCTGTATTCAGCAGTAAACTGACCTGGCCACTGTATGTATAATCGACATATTGTGGCAAAACCTTGCAATGAGTTATGTGTCTGTTCTGCAAAGCCAAAAGGCAGGAACTGCTTACTTTTCAAGTAAGCAGTTACTGCCTTTTGGCTTTAATCAGATTAGATATGTAGGCATGATATGTATGTAGATCGATTGAGCGTGAAATTCAGCGCTGGATACAGAGCCAACACGAGACATTCCGCCAATGTTGGTAGAATGCTGGGCCAGCGTCGTAGACGATGGGCCAGCATTGTACCAACATTGGCTAAACGTCTCGTGTTAGCTGGATAAGCATGTCACATCGAACAAGAAACGTTGACCCAATGTTGGGAAAATGCTGGGCCAGTGTAGACTGCATTGGGCCATCATTGACACAGCATTGGGTCTGTGGCGCTGACCCTGTACATGTACATTATATTAGACTTAGATTACACTGTATTGATAGCAGTCACCTGTCTACCTCAGTACAAGGCACGTAATACATGCGTGTATTAAAACATAAACCCTTTCTCCTCCAGAATCTGCTTAACCCTTTCAAGCATAACTTTTAACATTGAAATATGCATACACAAAAGCCAATAATTTTTCGTTTTCGCAATTCTCGCCTTGTAGTGGATGAAGATGACTTAATGTGGACGACAAATTTACTCTTTCAACGCTTTGGACTTGAGAATATAAAGTCAGTCTTCGCACAAATATGTATAGACCGTAGACCTAGAACATAGGTATTCAAATGAAGCGGAAAGAACTAAGACATTAATGATGATTTCAAATTAAAAGACCCTTTGGTAGCTATGGTTTGTATAAAACATTCAGCACTAATAAGGATTAAACAGAATTGCCATGTTAATACTGTTCAACCATTCTCGTTATCAAACCCTTAGGTGTAGCAATCTAAGCCAGATAATCACGAGCTTTCAGTCTATAGATCTTTTAATATTATAAATGAATATACATGTAATCTGATAGTACGAAGTCTATACGCATGGTGTAAGATACATTGATCAGTCTGACTATTGTCCTATATCAGCTATATTTTAAACTTATCTTTACAAAAATATATCACTCTCTCACTTATACTGTGTGCGTTATGACACCAATAAAGTGATATCTGTAACTGCAGATGCATGTATTTACATATAAATGCTATAAATGCACATATATACATGTATACGGGCGTCACCTTATAACATTACGACGTAGGTACATAGAGTAGTAAATACAACACATTAAGACAATGTCGATATAACGTTGGCGAATCGTCTGCGATGCAGTCTAGCATTACACCATCATCGGGTCGACTCACTAAGATACTCCAATGTTGGTTTATGCTGGCCGAGCGTCTGCGACACTGGCCCAGCATTAAACCATTGGCTGACTATATGTTGCGTTGGCTAGCCCCAGGCTGGCACGCCGCGTCAATTCTAATGGATACTACAGATAAAACACAATGAACAGGCTTTTTAACTCTTTCAGCGAGAGGACCGCCTTTATACGTCAGAATCCGATGTCTGTGGACGTCAGCTTTTCTCTTTATACGTCAGAATCCGATGTCTGTAGACGTCAGATTCTGACGTTAAAGACGATCCCCGCGCTGAAAGAATTTAAACATTTCTAA
Organism: Flabesymbios commensalis; assembly: GCA_964017125.1. Taxonomy (NCBI): domain Eukaryota; kingdom Metazoa; phylum Annelida; class Polychaeta; order Terebellida; family Flabelligeridae; genus Flabesymbios; species Flabesymbios commensalis. Next base: position 75,095,991 of record OZ024915.1, read on the forward strand.
TGGTCGTAGACCCATAACATAGGTATTCAAATGAAGCGGAAAAAGCTGAATAAGACATTTATGATGATTTCAAATTAAAAACGACAACTTTTGTCTCTATGCCTTTTACAAAAGTATTTCAGCGCTGTAAGGGTGAATGGCTTTATGCCGAGTCCATATCCAGAGAAAAAGCAAGGTTGAAACAACGCTGTTATAATGTTGGGCCAATATAACCAATGTCTAAACAACGTTGGATGAACATACAGGGTTTATTGTGTCGACGGGAGTTGTTTTGCACTGAGCCCTTGTTTTTTAAGCTGTTCCAATTTCTACCCGTATTCACATGATTCAGTCAAGGGGAAAGAACAAAATTCTATATATTCGTAGATCTGAATGTACGAGGCGCGCAGCGCCGAGTATATTCAGATCTACGAATATATTGTAAATGAGTTCTTTCTTCGACTTAAAATACACAAAATAGGTACATGTTTTGATACAGAAAACCTTAATTTCATCCATTGATTTCATGGTTAAACCATGCAGCATTAGACATACTGTGTCATTGGTAAACCCGTGTGCCTGGCCTGACCAGTAATAAAAATAACAGTAGATTCGTAGATCTGAATCCACAGTTTGAACAATAGACTGACGTCACCGGTGTATTTTAAGGTCATTCACACCCCATTGTGATTGGGAAACCAGCAAAACACCTTTATCTGTTTATATATCATGTATATATGTAAGCTTTTTGCAATTAAAATGCACCGGTGACGTCAGTCTATTGTTAAAACAGTAGACTCGGATCTACGAATCTACTGTTATTTTTATACTGACCCGGCCAGGCTCAATATACTGGTTTTACAATGGCTAATGTTTTATTGTTTACCATACTAACTTTTTTCTAAATTTTGTCTATATCAAGGAAAGGTTTATTGTCTACGCAGGTGATAATACAAACAAAATAATGAGATATCAGTGGCGTAGAACAAACTTATTGTAACATAATCTGTCAAATTATAGAACGTATAATTCAAAAATATATATATAAATGTAAACGTGTCCAGTTTTTGGGTAAGATACCAAAACTGTTTTCACTAGTCTGAGAAATGTATTCGACTTTTCTATGTAAATTCCATACGTGGAGGTTGGTGAGATATGCTATTGTTCCGTGCACACTTATTTGAGATAAATTGAGCATTTTGGCCTATTTTCCGTCGATATTGTGATAGTCAGGGCCCATTTTTCAAAAAGAGGCATTCTTAAAGTTTGTAAGGCATGTTTTAGTAGAATTTGTCATGCAGTTGTTTTTATACAATTCGGATATGCTGAGTCCAAATCTGCCCCATGCCAAGCTCTATTTTTAGTTTTTCCCTTTCAAAATTGCAAAACAAAATGGCCGCCTAAATAGCAGATAAGGTCTCAATTATCATGATTATACATCATGTCTGGGTGCACAGCGGACACACAAACTTGACTTTCGTGTTCAAAATAACATTTTTGTTTTGAGGAATTTCATGTTCTAAGACCTGGTCAACTATCACGCAAAAAATCCAAGATGGCCGCCAATAATACTGAAAGTACTATAACGTTTTTCTAAAAGTCATAGAAAGTTGTTTTTGGTGGCTAAATATAGGTTTTTAATACCAATAAATCTAGTACAATACAGTAATAACCTCTAACTTTTATATTACATGTAGTTCCAGGGAAAAATCCAAGATGGCTGTCAATTATACAAAAAGTACTATAACCATTTTTCTAAATGTCGTAGGAAGTTATTTTTTGCGCTTTAATAGTTTTCTGGTACAAAAAAATTACACAGCATCAAAAAACTCGACTTCCATGTCACATGTAGTTCCGCTGAATGCAAAAAATATGATTATTAAAAAACAACACATTCACTATGAGGAAATTGCACAAAAGTAGCATGTGTTACTTTCATCACTGTAGCTACATAGGCTTGCTGTGTATATCTCAGATTTGCATGGATGCCATCATCTTGCATAATGATAATGCTAGAATAGTCACCCTCATCACCATTGGCTACTTTCTCGTGGTCCTAATTCACACTTAATCAAACTAAATGTGATAGCTCTTCAGGTTGAGCAGGAAGCTTTTACACGAGAACTAGCTGCAGTTGTCCATCAATGAAGCTCCAACCACAATCTCATAGATGTTTATAATATTGTTATCTGGCCACAGCTGTATTTTGTTGCTAAACAGGCCTAAAATACAACGGAAACAATATCCACTTTATGTGGCAGGGGTTATTGATGAAGAGGATACATTGAAATACACCAATTGGCTTAAGTTCTAGTTCTGGGTGTTTATGAATTAACTTAAATGTTTTTCTTTTATAATTGATGTGCTGGTGTTGTGGAAGCCATTGAATGGTACGATAAATATCACCAGTTCTAGGTTTACACAGCAAGGCATTGCTATGATGAGTACGTTTCGAAAGCAGAATGAGCAAATTTACATCAGTTCCTACGACTACCACATACAATTTGATTGACGTAATAAGATTTAACGTCCCATCATGTACTCCAATACCAGTGCTCGTTGAATAGTTGAATGGCATTGTTCTTTACCAAAAGTGGTGAATTTGAACATTGAACTGAAACTGTATTGCCCTCCTCCCTGATTCTGTACTTTATCTGTTATTTATTCATCTGAGATAACATCGCAGTGTGCATGGAAATAATTTTGATGTAGGATACATGTGTCTTGCATAGATTATTATATGATCAATGTTTATTACAAAATAATATAATAGATAAGTAATAAATACTCTGTATAAAAGATAATTAATCTACTATGTTTGGGGGAGACATACATTTATAAGGGACCTAAATATCTTCACGTCCATCATATGATTTCATCACTTTATATATGGCAAGATTTATTGTCTTTAACATTGATACCTCTTCCTGCAAAATAGGGTGGTCGCTCCCATACCACTTCAAGACACAACTAAACCTGTTGGGTTATTCTATATTATGTGAGAGTGAGAGCTTATATCTGATTAGAAGCATGCATGACCAGAACCTACTGATTCCTCATACATTGTACCATATCACGACCACATCTAGAAAGTTTCTGTATTTTATGTTATTCTTCATAAAAACATCTTGATCGTGCTACGAACGGTACTATTGCACCAATTACCACATATTCTGCATTATATCTTGTTGCAATAGTGTACCCAATAATCTTTGGTGACTTGTTCATGACTATGTATAGTATTTCTATAGCATTAAGTTGCCAAAACTAGGTTAATTACTAACATCTTCTGAAGATGGTGTATGTTCATACTATTTTTATAAAATAAATTTATCGTCAGTATTTTCAACATTACCCTAGCGTGTCCTCAACCATGAATCTTATATGCCCAAAACATATATAAGTCAACTTCTGCACCAAATTACAGATTTCCGATATAGTGTAACTGTATTTTATCATAGTTACTGATGGTTATATCATCTATCTCATTCAAGTTAGGGGAGTAGATATATGTGTAGCCTACATTACGGTTTTCTGTGGATCTCTAAGCCGATGGTTGGGACTTTATTCGTTCAATTATGTCTGAAAACTGTGTTATCAGCGCATTACCAGGCTTTTGTACGGTATCCATTATAAAAATTAAGATAATACTATTATCATGATTATGTAAATTGTCAATCCGATTTACATAATCTGTATGTGATGTGCACGTTTTAACCAGCACAATATATCTAGTTACTATGATCATAAATTGTTAAATTTAAATGACTTCTTGTCTCAATAGGAACGGAACATGTATGTGTGTCATTATTGCCATAGTTATGCAGACCACCTTGATGGATTAACTTTATGTTTTGCTTAACCCCAGTACAGGGCTTGGGCAGGAGGGTGCCACCCGTGGCCAACGCACATTTAAATTATTGCTTTCTTTCTTACGGTACTGTAAAAACACGATGCAGGTGGATATCACATAGGCCACATACTAATATGCCTAGTACGGATATATGGTGAGCGACAGGTTATCGAGTGCCGGACAGTGATCAACAATCATAAAAAAAATTGTCAATAGTCTAAACATTTTTACAACATGCCGGATATTAGTTTGTTTCCCTCGGCTTCTAAATGTGAAATAATGACTTTAATAAATAAATCATTGTTATTACACTGGCCTACGATGTGTCGTTTTCCTGGCGCAACATTTGTTTTTTCCTCCATAACTTTGTGAAATATTGATAATAGATGTTATCACGACTCTTAATTGATTTCCCGGGGGTGAGAAACCTATATGTAGACACCAAAAACACATCTATACGTTATTTGGAAGCAAAGTTATAGTACATTGCCTTGCAGTGGCGGCCATTTTGGATTTTGTCTTCTAGCGGCAAACGCACAAGGTGAAATTTAGGGGACTTTGAGTATGTTGCTCAGGTGGGTTTTAATACACCAAGCTGATGTTTTTATGTTCATTGTTGTAATCCAAGCCCTGATGTAAAGTTGTGACATTTTCACTAATTTTGGCGGCCATTTTGTTTTTGAATTTTGAGTAGGAAAAACACAAAATATAGCTTGGCATGGGGCAGATTTGGAATCAGCGTTCCCAAATTGTGTAAGAACAACTGCATGCCAAATTCTACTAAAAAATGCCTTACCAAGTCAGAAATTTCGAAAATGGGCCCTGACTATGAAATATTTCTAGAAAAATTGAAAATTTAGCACCGAGAAAGGGTGCATTTCGCCAATAGGTGTGTTTTTTAATATGCCGCGTGATATAAAGAAGCCAAAATCTAAATACTGATTATTTAATGATTATTTAGTCCGATTGTGTCGCTTGAACCCCACCAGTATATATTCTGGCTATGCCCCCGCTCGATAAAATGGCCAGCCCGCTCAATAATATAAACCCAACAAAACAAAAGACAGTATATTCTTAGTCGCAGAGTAAACAGTTACAGTTTTTCGGCCATCCCACTTGGTATCAAAATGTCAAAAGGCAGTACCTACCAACTTGCAGAATGAGTAGTTACTCCCTTTTGGCTGTCTCGATTTGTATTATAAAGCCCACAAAAGCCCAGACGGCGGTAAATTAAACAGCGGGTTTACTCTCGAATGCGCTGTTCACTCGAGCATTACAACCCCCGCCGACACGTATAGTGTACCGGCATCTAATGCATACAACTCGTACATAAAGAAAACTATTTTCTGGATGCAAAATAGGGGGCAGTGCAAAATTTACCAAAATACCAGCGATATATAAATATTTAAAATTGCGTTGTCTACGTTGCAAATATCTCTGAGATGTAGGCCCATGCCTTAGCAAGTTATGGACTTTAACATACAGTATCATAATATACGTTTCGTTACATAATTCTACTGAAGATCATCAGAATAAACTACTTGTTACTTGTTTATATTATCATTTCGTTTTGAGTTTTGTGAAGCTAAGTAATAATTTACTTGATAAAAAATTTCTAAGTTTATGTTTTTATATTCTTTTCGTAAAGAGTGCGCTTATCTCTTTAAACGTGTGCCTAAAAGTCAATAATTTACTGCAATTTTGTGCCAACGAGAGCTGGAACACACAATGTAAACAGCAAGAGAGTATGAATTGAAATTATAAATAGGAACAAATATATTGACAATTAACATTATGGCGCGTTATTTTTCCTCTGTTGAAATGTATTTTTTTCCTGATTTATGTCTAGCTGCATCTGTACTGCTGTGCAAAGGCAAAAGTTACTTGAAAAGTAAGCAGTTACTGCCTTTTGGCTTTGCACGGCAGTGTACACGCTATATGCCGTGCGTATGCCCTTATATGGTGATGATGTCTGGCTGATGAACAAAGGACCGCTGTATACACTGTGTATACACATACAGATCATGTATAACTCATATACAACATGCCGACAATGACCTTAATATGACCTTAAAATGTCAGAGGTTGTGACCCCTGACATGCCAGAGGCTGTGCTTAGGGACGGCTTACCACACGCAGAGCCTAAAATACGAGGGAGAGTGGACCTTAACGACCCGGCTAACACATGGTCACCAATGTTGTTTTAATGTTGGGCCACTGTCTGTAACGCTTGACCATCACTAAAACAACACTGAAGTCTCCTGCTTTCTGACGTATAAAGACGGTCCCACGGTCAAATCACTTGAGATGTTTTACCCAAGTTGCAAATGTTCGGTATTTCAGCTATCAGCGAATAATTATATACGACAGTAAACAAGTAAAAGATTGCATGTTTTTTTCAAAAAGTAATGTTCTGCAGCCGACTTTTCCCGTCATGCACTGCAGTAGATCAACGACCCACATATTTTCGCCCATACTGCGTAATGTAAAAGCGAAGAAACTCGTATAGTAGCTATCTTTATTGGCTGCTGGCAAGTAGGCCTATATATTTTAGAGATATAAGGCCACAGTATTTGATTATTAAAAGTTAATTAAAAAGTGATAAATGTGCACGGTAAAAAAAATAACAAATACAGGTTCGCATTTGAGAAAAATACAGATGTATGTTTTCTTTCATTTGAACATGTTGAATGAAGACATTCCACATTCATCGATATAAGATAAATCATGTAAATATACACCTGCTATTTTTAACTTTGAACTTAAATACAAGTAGGTTATTAAGCTTATCCGTTGTACGTCATTTCACCTTTATTTTGCTTCGTATTATATTATTGTGGACAATTTTTTTTATATACGTGACATAGTTGATATTGAAACGTTTATTTACGTGAATAATACTGGTCGTATACATATAGCATTACTTTAAGTATTTGATATATATTAGTCAAAATATAAACCTGCAATATTTGTACATGATCAAATACAAGTAGCCCCTTATATTCATTTACAGTCAGTCATTCAATTTTCACATCTACTTTTGGCATTTTTAGTGGACATTGAAAACGTGTATTGAAGCAAATAACACCTTTTGATTTGTAAGCTTTACAAATATAGTTGACAGCTCAATGCAAACCATACACCGATGCTTGTTTAAGGTTGTCCCAACGTCTGAGACGCTGGCACAACAATAAGTCAGCATTGGTTCTACTTCACGTGTCTGCTTGGCTTGTGTTGTTGAATTTGTTGCTCACATTCCTCGGAGCTTAATCATGAACGGGGAATTCCTCGGGAATGAATTAAAGCGTCTCTCCTTTGTTAACGAGCTGTTCAGTTCTAAACCTGTAACCATCACAAATCTGTCACGGGAGTTGCTCAGTGACAAGGAATCCATTAACCCTTTAGGGGGTCTTTGTCAAGTTAAAAAAATCAAAAAAATCCGGGAATTGGCCAGACCAAGCCGACCCACCCCCCTACCCAATTTTTTGGAAACATGTACTGCAAACAAACAACACAAAAAACACAAAATTTCCCAAAAAAGAGACTAATCCGAGTTGGGCCTTAACCCACCCACCCGCTTCCGAGTTTTTTCTCGGATTTTTGGAAAAAATTTTACTTGACAAAACCTTTTGCAACGCTGAAATATTTTTGTATGAAACATGAAGATTACAGGTTTTCTTTCTTATTTAAAATCATCATCAATGTCTTAGTTAGCTTCCCTTCTCAATGTGACTAAGCGATCACGCTAATGGCGGCCTCGTCGTGTCACAGGGATGAAGAAATCAACACTTTATTTGGGGTTATATTCTAAGGCTGCTGTGCAATAACACATCCACCATTTGTGTCGTCTCGATTGGACTTATTGCAATTTACTGTTACATGTGTTGCTTTCGTGCTGCATCAGACGTCTCCAGTCCACACGTATCCTGCCGAGGAAGCGAAAATAGGAGCACATCTATATTCGCCAATTTTAAGACTTTACATTGTGGTCCAGATAGGATCCTGTTATTCTGCAGGGCAAAAGCCAAAAAGGCTGTACAGAGCAGAGTTACCAGGTGGTTACGCCCTATGTTTCAACGCGTACGTGGAGAATAAGCGAAAATCACCAAATATGAAGAAAATCCAAATTAATCCTAAAACACACCTGCTTAAATTGTGATTGAGACAAGGACTGTGCTAATTATGTACAGAACCGAATGGTCTTACACCAAATCTTCGGGCTTTATAAACTTGTTTGTGTTATTTATGTATTATATATATATTACCTCCTTGGCATAAATTCCTCGGTTTGGCCAAACAAGGATTCTATAGATTCCTTGGAGCAAGCATACTACAACCTCAACAGTATCCTGTGAGTTACTGAGTATATATTCATTTAGGGGCACACAATCACAAAGCAGCAGACTTGCAAGTGAACATGACAAATTTCCCTCACTTTTCTCTGTTTTAAGGCACTTTTCCCAAATTCCTGACATTTTCTTGAATGGAAAACTCATTTTCAAACTGAAAGGGTTAACGATGAAGCAATAGTGGATTGTAGTACCCGGATCGTTCCCTAGGGGGAGCAGCTAGTGGTGATTATTGCTGTGTGCTTCCCTCGGGTGCGACGGTAAGGAGGTCCAAGTGCTGTGGTTTGTCCCACGGGTGTGACGATGGTGAGGCCCGGAGGGCTGTGGTCCGTCCTTTACGTTCAACGCGAGAATTCATCCATATTGACCCTTTCAGTGCGGGGGCCGTCTTTACACGTCAGATAATGACGTGTAAAGTCGGTCCCCGCACTGAAAGGGTATTAAACTATTTATAATGGCCATTATAAATATTTTTAATCATACAGTGTGGGGATCGACTTTAGACCAGGCGTCCACCCACGTCAGATTCTGACGTCTAAAATCGATCCCGGCGCTGTAAGGGTTAAACCACTGCTTATACATGTGATTGGAAAATGTAATTTAACCCTTACAACGCTAAAATATTTTTTGCATTGAGCCCAAAGATGTTTTCAATTTTAAATGTCTCAGCTAGCTCTTTCCGCTTTATTTGAATACCCATTTTATGGATCTACGGCCATTCTAATTTATAGTTTAATTATTTCAGTTAAGACTTTTTAAATAAAAAATCGATCCCCGTACTGAAAGTATTAAATTGTTTAATGTCTACCGTGTTAGCGGAGATATAAAATTCAATCTAATCTCCCAAGAGGGGGGGGGGTGGATAATTTAAAAAAAAAAAATAATATCAGGCACACTCTGCATGAAATAAATAATATACATGTTTTTCAAGGACTGTTCTACATAAAAATCTAATACAATTTGATTATTTTAACGCGCTGCCAAGCCCGCTTCAAATCAGCTTGCCCCCTTCTCCCTGGATATTAAAAGGTGGCCCCCTTAACCTTTTCACTACCATACATGACGGAAATTTCCGTCGTCATTCGTCAATGAACGTAACCATAAAATGACACAAATTTTCGTCAAATTTATACTACATTTATGTATTTTTCGTCATTTGAGGCTGGAAATTGCGTTAGCAATTCCAGCTTCAAATGACGAAAAATAGAACTCGTACACCAGTATATCTGGATCCTGGCATGCACCCCGGCCTGGAAGTCAAAGGGTTAACCAAGGCGGGGGGGGGGGGTGGTGGTGACAATGATCATGTGTATGTAGGTCCCCAGGGTACAGTCGGAAGGGGGGGGGGGCAGAGAGAATCAGCACATGACCATTTCTCCAGCGTTAATACGCGTGATTACGTAACGCCAATACGCCCACGTAACGCTAATACGCCTCATTACGCGGGTAATGGTATGTACATTCCTAATCACGTGACTCTGCTGATGACGTCATCATTTGGGGAGATCTGGGATAAACCGAACCTGTTACAGCAAATGAACCGTCACGTGGAAATAATTGTATCGACAAATAACGGACGATCATTACCATCATTACTGTGTATTCAATAGTGTAATGACAAACAACAGTAACTGCTTACTTTCCAAGTTAGCAGTTACTGCTGTTTGCCTTTGCACTGCAGTGCAAAGGCAAACAGCAGTAACTGTTAACTTGGAAAGTAAGTAGTTATTGTCTTTTGCCTGTGCACATGTTGCAAGGCCACATCAATATCTGCCAAACCTTAGTGACTGAAAAGGCTGAACAGGACTAATATCAAGGGAATGCTTATAGGTCCTGGGTATACAGAAAACGTTTGTTCTTTCCAGAAATGGCGACCGTTTGTAATCACCATGGTAACGATTACTACTTACTATTTCCCCCATTAAAATATTATTTAACATCAAAGACACTGGTAGGATTCTGTGTCTTAAAATTACTAACTTTATTCCCTATGATAGCAAGGGATCAGGCCTACAGACTGTTTGTGAACTTTACGAACTGTACAAAAGCACTGGAAATGAACCTTATTTATATATTAATAAAACTATATATATATTATATTATACCTCCATGGTTTTATCATAAAGTAATTTATCGCCTTTCTTTATTAACAGTTTGTGGCTCCGTCAATCAACCTGGGAAGATAAAAATAATATATTCATTGATAAAGCCAATATATGAATAATAACCCGGATGTTGAACCGACATTAGAACAACAAGTCTTGTGTTTTGAGAGATCTGCAGATAAATTTGTGCTATGACACATTCTGACTATTATATCCGCCCGTATATCAGATAATCATCAGTTTTCGCCGCATATACAGTCGCCATCCACATGGCCTACATGCCTACCTATATAATACTCTGCAAAGCCAAAAGGCAGTAACTGCTTACTTCTAAGTAAGCAGTTACCGCATTTTGGCTTTGCAGATACACTATACACCTGCCACACACAGAGAGACCAAAATCAATGGCAAACCAAGGCTGACATCAGCTGGTCGCTTAACAGGAAACCTATATCTCCATATATAAAGCTGCCCCACTGTACCAGCTGGGACGGGCGTTCTCTGAACTACAGCTACGAATAAATCGTCTTCTTGGATATGAAAGGGTGTATCTGCCACTTTTTGAAGTGGCAGATACACCCTTTCATATCCAAGGTGACGAACTACCCTTGATTGAGAACATTGCCTCTTCGAACGGATCCGTGGATTACATTCATATGTATTGTTCCAATCGAAAAAAAAATATGTTTAAACCAAGGAGACGCAATATCCCCATGCAGTCTGGGGTCTTTTTCGACGCTTTATATCTTTATATCTTTATATTCAATTGAATGAATTTATATCTTGTTTTGCCTAGATAATTTGATCGACTGTTTTAACAAGATTCAGAGTAGGTGGTCGTTATGATAAGCCGAGTAAACATTTGGGGCTCTAAATACAATGCTCAACGTGCACAGGAGTGAGTCTGCGTAGCCATGGTAACGTAAATATTTTTATTCAGTGAAGCATAACGACATAAGGATTTTGTCAAGTTAAATAAAAATTGTAAAAAAAGAGAAAAACTCGGAAGAGGGTGAGTGAGTTTGTTCCAATTCGGATTTTTTGGGGGGAGAGGGTGGGGAATTTTTTTTTTTTTTTTTTGTGTTGTTTTTTTCGTACATGTTTTAAAAAAAAATAGGATAGGGGGGTGGGTGGATGTGGTCTCGCCAATCCGAGTTTTTCTCGGATCTGCATTTTTTTTAACTTGGCAAGACCCCTTAATCGGGTAGTATTCAGCTGAACTTATTTGTATTTCTCCACATATTAACCGAGGTTCATAAAATGCAGAAACAAATCATTGAAAAATTCATGATGTTTACAATATCTGAATATCAAACGATTTTTGTTGTGGTCGAAATTAACGGTTCTTGAAATGAAAATGTGACGATCAAGCGATATCAACGGGTATATTCAACTCGATATCAAAGATTAATAGTGCCTTTACCCACATAGGCCATGGTCATGATAGTCAACGAAACTTGTCTGAATAAAATGATGCAGATCGCTAAAAACAAAGTAGCCATGCTGGTGAGTCATCACATAACGATATGAGTGAGTGAGTGAGTGAGTGAGTGAGTGAGTGAGTGAGTGAGTGAGTGAGTGAGTGAGTGAGTGAGTGTGAGGTCGGACGTTTTGTATTGTGGATTATATGATGACAAGTAAAGCCCACGCGATTATCACATGACCTCGCTGGCCTGAGGGTGGGGAGGGGGGGGGGGGAGTTACAAAGTAGTCACAACGGTTATTGGATAATGACACCTATTATTGTCATTATCCAGTCATAACTACATTATCATGATTAGCCTTTAGTGTATACACTATGTACATGAACATTATAAACATTTGTATAACTCGGTGCCAAATTTTCATTTATTATATTCCTTTACATTTGGAGCACATGGAATTTCTAACGCTAATTCCAATTTCAAATCCAAGAAAATTATTTTTTTACGTATAACTAGATAGATCAAAAAAGTCAAATAACTATATTTAGCCACATGTATGACAATGTGAGGCAAATCCATGTTTAATACTGTTCGTCTATGGCACAATAGCGCACGAGGAACAGATCCGGGATCATCCAGGATTTCGAAAAAAAAGGTCAGATGAAAATTGGGCTGTATTGATCTCTGACTAAAAATGATTTTAAATTAAGGTCAAACAATGATTTCTTAAAAGCTTCTCATTCAATAAATAGTAACGTTAGGGAGGCACAATTTCAATTTTATAAATTAGCGGGAGGTAAATACAATTATTTGTGTGCATGTATGCGAGGTAATGTACCAACCCTAATATTACGAATATATCCGGAAAAAAACGTCATCAAACAGAATCAGTTAAAAATGGATATAAAAAGGTCATAAAAGGCTTAATAATCACCACTCTTCGCTTTGTTGGAACAGCTGGTGTATATTGTTTACAAGGATTATAAATATGGCAACCCTTTTAGTTCGAGGACGACTTTTGACGTCAGATTCTGACGTCAAAATTCGTCCTCGCGCTGAAAGTGTTAACGCCCTTGGCCGAGCACTGTATTAACAAGATGTAACATCGCATATACTATTGGTGACTCCGTGGGGACATGGGGTGATATATTATTCAGCAGTGTTTCAGTGAGACCATCACAATGCCCATTACAATCAGTGTACTAGAAAAGACCGGGTGGGAAGAGAAGAACTGAACCGCCGGGCGAAGGCAAACAGCAGTAACTGTTCACTGAAAAGTGAGCAGTTACTGCTGTTTGTCTTTGACAAACACCAGTAACTGCTTACTTTTCAAGTGAACAGTTACTGCTGTTTGAATTTTTTTTTGAAAAGTGAAAGTTAACGCTGTTTACAAAAGCCGAGCTGTACTAAATCAAACAGCAGTAACTGAAGCCCCATGCTGGCTGAAACGGAACTTGAAAATGAAGATTTCAGCCAATCAAAAGCATGAACAGATCCATTTGGAAGCTAAAACCCAAGACTTGACCGCGATTATTCAGGTCAATAAAGAAGGTTTATTGGAATTAGTAGCATTTGATCTACAGCATCGAACGCTCGGCTTATTCAACGCAATGTCAATAAAAAGTTATGGGCATTTTTCGGACCGATTCTTCTGGGTAAAACGAATATAGCAATCTATGGCTCAAATATTCACGTGTGGACTCGTCCACGGCTCAAATCTTCACGTGTGGGCTCGTCCACGGCCCAAATCTTCACGTGTGGGCTCGTCCACGGCCCAAACCTTCACGTGTGGACTTGTCCACGGCCCAAACCTTCACGTGTGAGCTCGTCCACGGCCCAAACCTTCACGTGTGGACTTGTCCACGGCCCAAACCTTCACGTGTGGACTCGTCCACGGCTCAAATCTTCACGTGTGAGCTCGTCCACGGCCAAAATCTTCACGTGTGGACTCGTCCACGGCCCAAACCTTCACGGGTGAGCTCGTCCACGGCCAAAACCTTCACGTGTGGGCTCGTCCACGGCCCAAACCTTCGCGTGTGGACTCGTCCACTGCGCAAATTTTCACGTGTGGACTCGTCCACGGCCCAAGCCTTCACGTGTGGACTCGTCCACGGCCCAAACCTTCACGTGTGAGCTCGTCCACGGCCCAAACCTTCACATGTGAGCTCGTCCACAGCCCAAACCTTCACGTGTGGGCTAGTCCACGGCCCAAACCTTCACGTGTGGACGTGGGCTCGTCCACGGCCAAACCTTCACGTGTGGACTCGTCCACGGCCCAAACCTTCACGTGTGGACTCGTCCACGGCCCAAACCTTCACGTGTGGACTCGTCCACGGCCCCAACCTTCACGTGTGGATTCGTCCACGGCCCAAGCCTTCACGTGTGGACTCGTCCACGGCCCAAGCCTTCACGTGTGGGCTCGTCCACGGCCCAAACCTTCACGTGTGGATTCGTCCACGGCCCAAAGCTTCACTGCTTTTTCTGCAGACAGTAATTTTTTTGCTAACTTTCCATGTGTGTTAGGAGCGCGGATCGCGTGGCACTGCGCGGAATTAACGTCGATACTGTGCTCAAATATAACTCAACGGGCCACCATTAACGTGATCGCCTAGTCATATTGAGAAGAAGAAACAAGGATATTTTTCTGAAACCATTCCGTGTGGATAGTTATTGCTGTTTTCACCCCTACACAATACTCCAGATATACATTATTATGCTTGGACCAATTTGGTTCTATGCATTATATGGTCATTTCTGAATAAATCTCAAGTAATCACATCAAACAATGGAAGGGGTTGCCTCTGCTCCTTCAATTCTCACATATTATCGCTCATAATGAATAACAACACTTTATCACACCACAGAGTGGTGCAAACACATTTACCTCAAGACGAAATGACCTGTCTCACAATAGAACTCCAGGAAAAGGGAGCATAAATTAAGACAAACAGCAGTAACTCCATACATATCAAAGGAGCAGCTACCCAGAAAACAGGGGTCAGATCATAATCATATGCGACAAAAGATCTTTATTGACACAAACCTTGTGTACGCGAGTTTCTCTATTATACCATGGAGATACCATGATTATACCAAGAAATTGTATGAAGAAAAAATCAAAAATAATTTTGAAAGGTTTTCATTTGTTTTTTACTCAATCTGTACAATAATATATGTACACACCAGAAACACAGAGTAACGGAAATTAGCTTGGAGCTGGTAGCAGAGGCAGAAATGCCTAATCAGCCAGAACAGGACCTGTAAGTACCTGTAAGTTAACGACTCATGTACCTCTGGTTTTAAGAGCGAGAAACATCCTCACCTTCGTCATTGGAGGACTCTATAAGCATGAAAAGTTTAAATGCCAAAGATTCCAAAAAAAATCTCTCTGTTTTCATGATTTTGGCAATAACCTTCAGTGACCTCATTTGCTTCAGAATATAGATGTACTATCCGGGAATAGAATATAATAAGATATACGTCTTACCATGGTTACCAAGAATAGAACATTTATTCTTGGTATTACGACCCTAGAAGACTGAAGGTTATGAGGTTTCAGCAGACAGAGGGTTACTGTGATACCCAGCACACACGAGACAATGAAACAATGCCGGTTTAATGTTGGCCAACCGTCTGCGACACTGGGCAAACATTAAAACAGCATTTGTTCATTGGATCGTGCTTGCTGATTATTATATATTACAGATGTTTACTTTTGCATTTAACTCTTCTCGAGTCTGAATTTACAATTGTCATCTTCATCCACTACAAGCCACGAATTGCTGTCGCAATTCCCGACTTGAAGTGGGAGGGGGGGGGGGGGGGGGGGGAGGAAAGAAAACAGCCGTGTATTGGTAAACCAGCTTCATGGCTATTTTCCTTCTAAAATCCCTTAGTTTTAAACAAAATTAAGTCTGTTTTCAGGTGTCTAAAATGATATTTTACTGCATCGTGAGGGCTTAAAGGAGTTTGAAGATGCAGCCATGCAAAGCTAAAAGGCAGTATCTGCTTACTTGTAAAGTAAGCAGATACTGCCTTTTGGCTTTGCAGATCAGTTTATGGAGTAGGCGGAAGTACATGAATTGACCACTAGGTGGCAGTTCACACGGTCGTCATTGGTTGGTATCCATGGTACAGACGCTGGACGGGCTTTGAGGACAAGGTCACATGACACAGGTGTTATGCGTGCTGTATAACCCACCCCAGCAAAAAAAGCCTCGCCCATTGTTGGTTCAAAGTTGGGACAACGTCGTAGACGATGGCTCAACATTAAACCAGCAATGGGTCAAAGCTTCGTCTTTTTAGGGTCTTGCATTATTCACCTGATCACTATCGCCATGACCATGATGACCTGAAAGATACAACATGTATACAACATGTACAAAAGTGAAAATATGCTCATAAATCAAATAAAAATGCATTTTTACATGAATATCTTCATGTAATATTCCTCGATCTTTTGTTCCTAATTTATTATAAACAGTAAAACATATATATATATAACTTGGCGACGATATTTTCAGTTTAAAATATTTGTCATAGCAAATTGGGGACACATGGGGTGTAAAGAAAATTTTACTATGTTACTGGTGCAACGGATTCCCAAAAGCTCACAATTTGTTCGTTATAACCATGGAAACGATCGACAAAAAGTCAAACTTACTCTTGCAGGGCGCCGTAGATGGAAAAACCTCGTAAAATTATTTCGTAAGATATAAAACAATAATTCTGAGCTACCCTTGTACACGGAATAAGTAGGTGAAAAACGAGCAGTATAATAATATGTTCAAAAAACAATAATGACACTTTTTAAAAATTTAAATAATATTCACAAACTATCAAAAAACACACCATGAAAACATCTTGGAACCCTTTAGTGCTAAAAAGGGTGTAACTGCCACCTTACATCAATATATATATCCATCTTACATCAATATATATATCCAAATCAACAAAATTTCTAAAACACGAAGTACTCATACAGTGGCTTAGAAGGAGTTGAGTATGGGAACCGGTTGAGTATGTGTATCCATTGCTTATTCAATTTTTACGTGGAAGAGAAAAAATCATTTAATTTCACCACAATTGATATTTGTCTTTGCGAACTGAATGAGAAAATAAAGGCGAACTGGATGCGAAAATAAAGGCAGAATTATTGTCT
>OZ024915.1:75113061-75278061 GCA_964017125.1 Flabesymbios commensalis
TCACCTAAAAATCTGATGGAATTGACTTGACAATTTAAATAATCACCAATAATTAGAGTTCGTGACAGTTAGATAAAACTGTATGTGGTTTAACCCTTGTGCTGCTAGGCTGAGGTTTAACCCTTGTATTGCTAGGCTGTAGACATATGGTTTCAAGGGAGCTTCAGATCAAATAAACTAAACGTATTTTTTAGAACATGCTCAGTTATTTGAATAATGCGATACTATAGTCAGATTCACATTAAATTCATCAACCAGGATTAATTAATTTCGCGGATTTATCAGTCAATTCTCAACCAATTTTCAAAAAAAATTCAGACACTATTTTCCATTCATTAATTCTGAGACGAAGCTAATTGGTTTATAGAGGGCAACATTTTTATTTATTTACTACATGTCAAATAGTCTAACTTCTTAAATACCTATCCAAACTTCGCGAAACTTTCAGGGTAGTCACGACATGAATGGAAAATTGTGTCTGCGAAATTTCATAAAAATTGGTTGAGAATTATTGATTGAACAATCAACGAAATTTATGCACCACGGTTAGTGTGAATCCGACTATAGAGATACCAGGAAACTTTTTTGGGGCTTTCGAAGCTGGAAATTGTGTTAGTTATTCCTGCTTTATCCCTTACAGCGCGGGATCGATGACCGTAGTCCCATAAAATAGGTATTCAAATGAACCGGAAAGAGCGAACTATTTATAACACATTTATGATAATTTCAAATTGAAGAAATACCCTTTGGTCTCCACGCGAAAATAATTCAGCGAGGTAAGGTTTAAACGAAAAACAAGATAAACAATCAATTCAGCTGTAAAAGGGTTAACCCTTACAGCGCGGGGACCGACTTTAGTCTGTAGACGTCATGACAGATTCTGACGAATAAAGTCGCTCCCCTGCTATTTATTTATAATGACCGTAGACTCATAACATAGGTATTCAAATGAATCAGAAAGAGCTAACTAAGATATTTTTCAAAATGAAAAAACCCTTTGGTCTCCATGGATTTTACAAAAGAATTCAGCTGTATAAGGGTAATAATGGGATGCATTTAATTTTGGCCACCATATGCAATATTTTATAAAAGGCTGTTTTAATCCGTCATGCAGTTGCAATGTGTCCCCATCTCCAGTTCTCTCTTCTGAAGTCCAGTCATATAATGCCACTTGGCGATGTAGTCACATCCATAAGAATGCAGCTTCCCATTGATTATTGAGCCTGAAAAAAGGCGATTAATAAATCTGTAAATAGACAAATCAATGACAAAATACAAGTAAGCAAGCAGATTGGCTAAATACCAACCAACTCACCCAACAAACCAATAAACTGATCGGCCGAGTCCGATGACTAGGCCTGATCCCAGAAATGACCAATGGCAGAAAAAAATGATGACAAAATAACAGAAAAAACGACCAAATTACATACCAAACAACCAACCGACCAATTTTAGTTTCATTCTTATTATTTTTCCAATTGTAGAAATGCATTTGTAATTGCTGTTTTTATACATCTTAGTTATATTATCTTAGCCAGAAGATCATACTAATGAACTAAAACAAAAATAACACATTAAACGGTACGGTAATTTACGTTTGAGATCAAAATTTATTTAACGGCATTAGATTTATCGTGGTGAAATCCACTTAAATGAGGAGGGACAGCAAATACTGACTTCTGCCATGGCGGAAGTCCTCAACAATCACTCCATTAATGGTCAGTGTTTTCCCATAAAAACAATCATCACTCGGACATAACAGATGTGAATAGAGTAATTAACAATGATCAGGTCAGTAAAATACGCGTGCTGTCATGGAACATAAATGGTCTAGGTAACAAAATGACAGACCCTGATCTATTTACATTTATCCGCAACTACGATATAATATTTTTCATAGAAACAATGAAAGGGAATGATTTCACATTGTCAATACCTGGTTATAAATTCCACCATGTAAGTAGAAAACTCAAACATAAAAATGCCTGTAGAGCTTCTGGTGGTATTGGCATACTTATTTTAAATAAATATGCAAATTTAACTAGGATAGCCCACACCTATGACTATTTGGTATGGTTAACATTAGCTACAGACTGTTGTCAGAAAAACATTAAAATTGGGTGTACCTATATACCACCAGAAAACTCAACATATGTTGGTGTAAGAAATGATTATTTTACTATGCTAGAAGAGGAAGTGGCTAGGTATATAGAAACGCACCACATCCTATTATGCGGTGACTTTAATAGCCGAACTGGTCAGGCTCCGGACTATGAAGCTGGGGTAATAGATACCAATGTAAATGTTCCAAATCAACGTTCTAATGAAGATAAAGTAATTAACAAATACGGTCAACTTTTACTAAAGTTTTGTATGAACACAGGTTTCAAATTAGCCAATGGGCGGATGTATAATGATAATGATATCGGCCGCTTTACATACTACTCTCCCAATGGTTCAAGCACAATAGATTATCTGATTTTAAATGAAGATAACATAATCAGCAAATTTGAAGTTTTACCGAAATTGGTGGAATCAGATCATTGTCCCATACAGTTCAATATTTCAAATACTAAACTCGATGATCATGATGATTACAACCCATTAAAAATAGACACCTGTGTAAATGACAAAGCTTCTTGCTCTAATGTTTTCATATGGCAAGACGAGAAAAAGCAAGAATATCAACTAGCTTTACGAAATGAGCAAACGTGTCATGCATTTGAGGAAATGCTGTGTGCCGTCATCGATGGGTGTAATACTGACACTCTATGTGACATGTTCAATGGTATGATAGAAAATGTAATTTCGCCATTATTCCCAACAAGGAAACATATTTCGAAGCAAAGAAAGAACACTCAAAATAATTTTCCCTCTAACCCCTGGTATGATAAAGAATGTAAATCCTTGAAGTATGTTGTTAATAATATTGCTAAACAGAGAGACTTTAACGCACGGCATGGCGAATATAATATAATGTTACGACAATATAAGCAATTAATCCAAAGAAAGAAAAGACAATACCAGCAAGCCAAACTTAGTGAGCTGGAAAATATGAGAACGGAAGATCCTAATTCCTATTGGAAATTCTGGAAATCTTTAAATCCTAGAAATGTTACTACAGGGCCTACTTTGGCAGACTTTGTGAAATACTTTGAACAACAAGTTTACCCACCACATGTGGATTATTTTGATTATGAACACATGAATAATATTATAAAGCAAGTTACTTCATTTCAACATAATGTAGAGCACGATAAATCTAATATGACACAGTTCCTAAACAGTCCCATAACTGCAGAAGAAATTAAAAAGGCAATTCAAAAGTTGAAATGCAAGAAAGCAGCGGGTGTAGATGGTATTTCTGCCGAATTTTACAAATATGGATGTAATGAACTATTGCCAGCATTAGAATTGTTGTTCAATACCATTCTTACCAATGGTGAATATCCATCTAGATGGGCTACCGGTATAATCCACCCTGTCTACAAAAAGGGGGACCATGGTGTTCCAGATAATTACAGGAAAATCACAGTCATGCCGTGTATTGGGAAACTATTTGAATCTATACTTAATAACAGACTCTCATTTAAAAACGAAGTGTGTAATGATAATGATCCTTAGCAAGCTGGTTTTAAAAGCAATTCGCGAACTACGGACAATATATTCATACTATGTGCCATCATAGATAAACAAAGGTGTCTTTCTAAACCCCTGTATACATGCTTTGTCGATTTCACAAAAGCATTTGACTATATTGATAGAACAGCATTATACTACAAATTATTGAACAGGGGAATAGACGGCAATTTGCTAAACATAATAAGAAGCATGTTTTCTAAAGCAGAGTGTCGTGTAAAATGGGACTGGCGTATCAGTGACATATTAAAAAGCGAATATGGGGTTCTACAAGGCGGTATGCTCAGTCCCAAACTATTCACGGAATTTCTACAAGACATATCCGCAACATTTGACCAAGATCAAGGTATCCCTGTGGACACCTTACTAATGGTATATCTGTTATTTGCAGATGACCTTGTCCTTTTTTCAGAATCTGCTGAGGGATTACAAAAACAGCTAACTGCTCTGTATTTATATGCTTCCCTTTGGCATATCATAGTAAGCATTCCTAAAACAAAAGTTCTAATCTTTAATGAGCGTTACACAAAAGTACACGGAAGCTTCCACTATGGTGATAACATTATAGAAAAATCTGAACAATATAAATACCTGGGTGTGGTGTATAGCACCAAGTCTGCTAATAACGTGTTAAAAGAAACTTTTTCTCATCTTGCTTCCCAAGCTGGGAAAGCAATTTTTTCTCTACGTAAACAGTCCCGTCCTGTGGTCGGTAAATTGTCACCCACTATTGCGTTCAAGGCATTTGATTGTCAAATATTGCCCATACTAGAATATGGAAGTGATATATGGTACACAGGCGATGATGTTAACGAGCTGGAAAAAATCCATCTAAAATTTATTAAATCTACACTTGGAGTTAGAAAGCAAACACCTACACCTGCAATATATGGGGACACGGGACGATTTCCACTGATCATCCGACAACACATAAAAGCCGTAAAATATTGGTGTAGAATTCTTAAACTATCTCAGAGCCATCCAGTCAGAAATGCCTACAATATGCTTCTTGAGCTAGATGGCATCGGCTTCACGAATTGGTGTTCCCGTATTCGCTCTGTCCTCGAACGAGCCGGGCTTGATCAAATTTGGGAATCACAGAATATTGTGGATACAAATAAATTCATGCTTTTATTTAAAGAATCAATTGTTAGAATATTTACACAGCAGTGGAGAAAAGATATTGAGAGTTCGAGTAAGCTGCGCACATATGCAATAGTAAAAAAGTATTTCTGTGTTGAACCATATATCTTACACACAAGGGGTAACCATCTCATAACATCAATGGCGAGATACCGAATGAGCTCACATGATCTAAATATAGAAAGAGGACGATACAATAATCCAATCACTCCAATAAACCAGCGAATATGCACAAGGTGTGAATTAAACGAAATTGACGACGAAATACATCTTCTTCTCCACTGTAACGCTATGAATAATGAACGCAAAATCTTGTTTAACTCGGTAACCGCAACTATCAATATACAGCCGACAAATGAAATGTTTCTACAAATTATGACATCTAGAGACATAACAGTGGTGAAGTCACTAGCGCAATTTATCTATGGCTGTTTTAAACAAATTAATTGTTAAAAACACCGAGTATAATAAATCAAAGTCACCTATCGCTATATTATCCATATTATCATGCCTTCATGATTTGACTTGGGTATTACCACATATCAGGACGGCTGTTGCTCTCGGATTTATTATTTGGCTTTTTAGGGCCGGTTAGGGACGTTTCCGTCGCCTTTGTTATCAGACGAGGTGGGGCCTTATGGATGATTTCAGAGTTGCTAAGTCAGCTGATTTTATCTATGAGGTCGGGAATGTTTTTCTTCGATTGTAACTCCGAGTATGTGGTACTAACTAGGTCGTGAGTGAAATGGTATGAAATAAACAATATAGTGAAGTAAAATAAGCTGTAATGTTTTTTTGTTTTTTTTTGTGCGAGGGCCATATAGGTAATAAATCACTAGTTAATTAAATAAACTTTAATGTTATTGTGT
The DNA here is from genome assembly GCA_964017125.1 of Flabesymbios commensalis. Classification (NCBI taxonomy): domain Eukaryota; kingdom Metazoa; phylum Annelida; class Polychaeta; order Terebellida; family Flabelligeridae; genus Flabesymbios; species Flabesymbios commensalis. Next base: position 75,118,713 of record OZ024915.1, read on the forward strand.
GAGTGCCATGTCCTGCGTGAATGGCACACATAATTATTATCCGTAATTGTCATTGTTATTACATCACAAGTCTGCAACACTCGATAATATGGATGGTTCTGATGCTATACTTTGTTGGCAGTCGACGAACCACAATGTCCGACTTTTATTAGTATGTATATATTGTGTTACGGTAGTAGTACTGTTATTACGTTGTTAAGTTTACACCACCAGTCATTATCAGGGAATCTCCGAGTTCATAGCGACTGTGCTTGCATGGTCAAATGGCTCGGAGCTACCTGTTTCGCGGATTGCCACATTAATTGTACTGCGTTATATTATATATACATATATATATTTTTTAAATACCATATAATTTTTACCATTGTCTTATTTCATACTCCAGTTATTGTAGCATAATTATGCACCTGTATATATTTTTGGTTTCTACGCTTTCCAGAGTGTCTTTTTTGCTACTATATATAATTAGTATATTAAACATAGTAGCTATTTTATCTCTGGTTTTGGTGCGGGAAGCAAAATGATAGACCCCCATGTTATCTTGGCTATGCCTTTTAATTTTATTTTAAGAAGTAGTCATTTGTATCACCGAAATACCCGGTTTTTATTATGGCAATGCCACCTAACATGATTTTAGTTGTTTATCATACTATGTATATTGACTCATATGATTTTAACAAACTAACATTCTTGTATATACATGTACATATATCTCTCTTATTACTATGACAAATAAGTCTGTAATGACTTTTATTTCTGTCAATAAAATGTCTGTCTGTCTGTCTATTACTTGGAAAAATCTAATTTCATGTTTTTATCATCAAATAGGAGCATTGTTTACACAGAAACTGTCAAACAAAACGACACACAAACGATGTTTAATTGAGTGCGATGTGGGAAAATACATCACATGTCCAATAAATATCCATTGGATATGTGCTTTATTTTCCCATGTAGCACGAAAAATCAACTCGTTTGTATTTCTCACGCGGTCAAATTACACATGACATAACAGCCATACATTGCAGCTCAAACTACAGCAAGAATGCGACACCTATTCTCATAGAGTAAACCACTAGATATGCTGTAGATCTGGTAATTTTCGCGTGCTTAAATTTTGTGATTTATAGAATGTTTACGATGTCTAGAATTCGTGAATTATCTATGTAGATGATAGGTAGCACTATCATAATAAATTCGCGAAATTGTCCTCCTCGCGAAATTCGCGAGAATTAAAACCTCGCGAATAATACCAGATCTACAGTATAGGCCTACTTACCCGACACAAAGTAATTTATTCTGTCGCCTAAGTTGACCCCACACGATGTTGTGTCAGTTAAAATTTCAGTCATGTCAACTTCACCACATAATGACATCTGTAAAAGACACTTGGATTAACACCTGCACCGAAATAATCATGATACACTCGTTTATAATTTGTTTTACTAGCTGATCAAATCACTCATATTGGGAATTAAATGAGTGTTTAAACATCAAGATTTGCAATTGCATGGCCTCAAGTTAAGCACATATGAGTAATTTTCAGTCATTTGTAGTTGTGGGTCGCGGTAGCGAAACACAACTTCAAGTGGGTGAAAATTTGAATTATTTAATTTATATAATCATATCTATTTCGTAAGATTTGGATTACCCAAATAGCAACGAGTGCTAGTCAAGGGGCTCTGCAATACATAGAAAATACAATACAATACAATATAACACAATATATATACATAGCACACTGGACGTTACAGCATCTATTCAGATTACAACAATTATATATTGATGTGTTTGAACATTTAAAGCACCCACTCTAAATAATAAAGTATTGAAATGCTTTGAATAGATTTACATTTTCGTCAACTCTAACAGCATTACAACTTTTCAGGACAATGTTTAATAGTGGTTCAAGACGAGGAAGTATAGAGTGGTGGACACCGGGTGCAATGATATCTCGGATTGCTTTCAGCAGCTTATTTCGTTGAACAGAATAGATAGGAAATTTTAATATATAATTTAGCGCTTTAAGATAAATTACTTCAAGATTTGATCACATTACAATAAAGACTGTGCAGTGTATAGATGGCAGGGTATCTAAACAAATGCCAACTATGCACTGAATTAATAAGAAAATATTTAGGTTGTATTTATAAATAGTCTCAAATTCATATGTTTTGATGATTATTAATATAAAAATGGGAAATATATGTTAGCAGTAAAGCTTATTATCGCCTTGGAAATGGTGATAATTTTTTTTTGTAATAGTGATAGTGATAAATGGGAGAGTAATATTAATATACCTCAAACGACGGTAATAGTAATAGTAATATACTCGCCGTCAAATTAACCAGGATCGCATGATTTTCGACGATTTCTCCGTCAATTTTGAACCGATTTTCTTGAAATTTTGCAAAGGCCATTTTCTATTCAAATCCTAACAGCGGTAAAAATTTCGCAAAATTATATTCAATATTTCAAAAGTTAGACCATTTGACATGTAATAAAATTCTAGAATTGGTTTAATGGGTTTGTAGAGGGACGTCGTAATTTCAATTTATTGCATGTCAAATGGTATAACTTTTGAAATATGATATATAATTTTACAAAATTTTCAGGGATATTATGATTCTGTTAAAATATGATTGTTACAAAATTTCATGAAAATCGGTTGACAATTGACCGCGAAATCAGCGAAAACCAAGCCATCCTGGTTGATCACTTTTAATGTGACTTTGGGTATAGTACTAGTAAAAGTAAGAGAATAATTTAAGAGTAATAGTAATAGGAATAGATTGCATGTAATATATCACATGTCTGGTTTACAGGCGGTAATTATAAATATTACATATCTGAGACACTTTGATAAATTTGGTAAATTGTTCAACCAGAGCTTAGAAGTTGAACTCTTCTGCTGCTGAATCGTTTGCTTCCCTATCTTCAATCTTTAAAACAGGAATTGCTAACTCAAGTTTCAGCTTTGAAAACCAGTGTATGGTATATTTCCCTGACTGTTAAATTGCATGCCGACTAATAACATCATAATGTATACTCACTTTGAACTTATTGTAATGTATAAAGCAAATTCCTATATTTTTTGTGGGAACTAGGTAATATATGAGGTCTGAGACTGCTTACATATCATCCCTTAGATATGAAATGATGTATCTGACACTTAACAAAGTGACAGGGGCCCAGCCCACTAAAATTCTTAAAGGTGATCTATCACCCCTTATATGGTATGAATAATTATGTCCTTATATGGGGTGATTGGCTATCATGTGACCCTCTCAGAGGGTCACATGATCGCTAATCACCCCATATATGGGGGTGATTGGCTTTCATGTGACCCTCTCTGAGGGTCACATGATAGCCGATCACCCCATTAAGGAAACACTTGTGCCCATCTTGTGGCAACTTTGATTTATTTGTCATAAAATTATTCATACCATATTCTTACTATGTAAGGGGTGATAGATAACCTTTAAAATTAGGATTATCTTAACTTGGTCGTATTTGCAAATTAGACAAAGTTAAGATGATCTTAATCTCAAGATCATAATGTGGGATGGGCCCCAGATACACCTCTTCATTCTCATACTTTTTATATTCATACTCACTTTGTAGATTGCTAATATCCTCCTCACGTTATAAGTCACCACATCGCCACTTGTGGTTGATGTGCCCATCGTGACCCTCATAGCTGTAATATAGTGAATTAAATGTAATCAATCCGGAATGAAATATCATAATGTATGTGGTTCAATGGTGAAGAAGTGTGCAGCGCGTGGCCCATCGCAAAATCAACGTCGCTACACTGGTTTTAACCTTAACTCGACGAGGCCGCCATTACCATGTTCGTCTAGTCACATTGAGAAGGGGGAAAACAAGGACGCTTCTCTGAAAAACCGACGCATGATTAGCGGGGTTCGAACCCGGGACTCATGCATGACTGTCGACGCAGTCATTTGGTGCTCTACCAAAGCTACACGTTATACAGGAAACTGCAGCGGCTGTGGAGGGGGGGGGGGGATTTGTCTGGTCTGCACTCATTGTGAGCATAAGCGCGTCATAAGAAAATAGTTAAAATGATATGTATTCTCTATTGCATGTTTTAACCCTTTAAACCCTCACGATGCATTAAAGCATCGTTTTACATCCCTGAAAACAGACCTAATTTTCCTACAACCAAGAGTTTTAGAACGAAAATTTCTATAAAGCTGGTTTACCGATACATGGAAATTTCCTTTTCTTTTCCACCCACTTCAAATCATCTTCATACACTACAAGTCGAGAATTGCGACAGCAATTCGCGCCTTGTAGTGGATGAAGATGCATGGTTCCCACGGGTCCTTGAAAACGGGAAGAGTCCTTGAATTGAAAAAAAAAATTCCAGGCCTTGGAAAGTCCTTGATTTTTGTAAAAACATTAATAAACCGGGAAAAGGCCTTGATTTTGATCAACCTGTGATGTTTTGCTCAATTGATCTTGAAAAACATCACACAGCGGCGACAGCTAGTGATTAAATGAAAGAAAAAGCTATACCTAAATAAAGGTGTGGTTAGAAATGTAGTGTGCCTATTTTATCAATATAAAGTCAAAACACAAATATCGATAAACAATGTCTGAAATTTGATAAAAAAAAGTCGCAAAAACGCCAAAGTTGCCGTTTTTCATACCTTTTGGCCTAAACTTATTTGTGTGATCATCAAACCACTTTTTTAACATGCACAAAAAAGGTCCTTGAAAAATATTGAGAAGTCCTTGGAAGGTCCTTAAAAAGTCCTTGAATTTTGTATTTGAAAAAGTGTGGGAACCATAAAGATGACAATGGTAAATTCAGGCTTAAAAGGGTTAAATAACCCATGGTAGACCATACTATCGTCTTATTATTTTCAAATAACAATATGAATATTCACATCATAACAAGTTCCATATAATTACACAAATTTCACATTATTTGTCTACTGTAATCGCTCTGACATCCGCTTTGATACTGTTATATCCGTTTTAATTATACGATTCCACCTACATAATATTTTGACCAAATAATTCTACATTAAAATGACTAAAAAGGGATAGATTTTATCTGTAAAAATGTGAATATTAACTGAAAAATATAATTTCGATGGAGGCCATATTGGAATTGGCCAAAATTGTGTGTTCTGTTTCAAAATTTTTGGAGGGATCATCGGATATGTCATAAAGACGTCAATATCGTACTCTCTACCAGCTTTGATAGGGCCTACTTGTATCCGAAAGGGGAACACATTTCGGTCTTACCTACCCCACTATGTACATAAATATATGCTAACTTACCAAATTGACCTGTACATATGCTATGCTCTAGAGAATATATCAGACAGCTGCAGGCATTATTCATGTCAACGACAGACGCCAGAACCAACACGACCAACAGCAATCCTGATCCTGTCATCTTCATCTCTCAATCTGAAACAAACTTTTACATAAATTATCTTCGCAGTATGTAGGCTAGTAAGTGACGCCTCTCTATCAACCAATATAGTTATCATAAAAGTACATCCCATGTCAATATTAATGGTTTAACTTCTGAAGTACTTGTTACCTAAATTTGCAGGGTAGAAAATAGTGCTTGCAAAATGTTATAAAAGTTTGTTAAGAATTGACTGAGAAATCAGCGAAATTCATTTACGACGGTTAATTCCTAGTATTAGTCTGTTCTGTAGGTCTTCTCCAAAGCCAATGATTCAGAAAATCTACGCAGTTGATATAGACAGCGGCATTAACACTTTGAGTCCGTGTGGCTTTTTTCAATCTTTTTGTTCGTCCTTAAAACAAGAAAGTTTGACTTAGAAACAAGCATTAGGGACCTACATTTACTAGGTTTGCATAATGTTTTGAATCAAATTCTAAGTCTACATATATGTAAGAATTTATCAACATGATTAACCAAGCACTTGAAGTAGTTGTGGGTCGCGGTAGCGAAACACAAAATTAAATGATAACTCAGCCCTTAAGGGCTGACACTTCAGGTCGGCCTACCCAGAAACTTTATTTTAATAAAACACATTTTATTGCGCACAATTACTATGTCATAAGGAATGAAAATTTACCAAGTGTGTCTGACAATAATTCCGTATATTATAACAAATATAAAGATTTAAAAAGCTTATTTATTGTAATATTTGTCAATTAATTATAAGCAAAATATGTGAATATTCGCGACATGAGCACTTTAACAGTGTTGAATCCAATTATCTAGATGCTGTACGGTTCGTGAACTTGTCGCAGTCGGTTAAGTTTGGACGTTCAAGTCAATTTATGTTTGCCGGGATACGGGGCCATGAGCAGCCAAGTCATTAAATAAATAATTTAGGCTTGATGATTTAGACACCGCTACCATATTTTAATCATAGCTATTAATTGCAATTTTCAGCTTTAGGACCAGCAATGTGTAACCTTTTGCTATTATTTAATTTTGTTTTCATCCACTTGAAGTTGTGTCTCGCTACCGCGACCCACAACTTCAAGTGGGTGAAAATCACTCATCCCTTATATTAGTGATTTAATCGGCTAATAAGACGGATTAAAAACTATTTAGTCACGGTTAGCGGTTAAATGGTTCATTTTTATTGCTATTAATAAATTTATTTTTACCCATTTAAAGTTGTGTCTCGCTACCGCGACCCACAACTTCAAGTGGGTGAAAATCAGTTATCCCTAATATTAGTGATTTGATCGGCTAATAAAACGGATTAAAAAGCTATTTAGTCGCCGTTAGCGGTTTTTAGTGGTTCATTTAATGTGCTGATCACGGGCCTAAATAACAGGCCTGGTCGCACAATTATCTAATTCAGCGTTCTGAGGGTTCACCCTTACAACGCTGAATTATTTTTGCGTAAACCATGGACCTAAATTTTTTTTTTCAATTTGAAATCATCATAAACGTCTATTCATTTGAATACCTATGTTATTACTCTATGACCATTACAAATACTTTTTTCAGCGGTGAGACAGTCTTTATACGTCAGAATCTGAATCTGGAAGAGTTGATGCAATAAGTTAATTAGGACGGCCTACTGTTTTCCTTTGTAAGTGCTATCTCATACAATGTAGACATAATTCACTTTGTGAGATGTAAATAAATATTATGTTCAATATATATATATGTTCTTCTTTTCATAAATAGCGATATTTTTCGTCATTTGGGGCTGGTAATTGCGTTAGAAATTCCAGCTTCAAATGACGAAAAATAGATATATATACGAACAATTTAGCAGCGCAAGAGTTAAAACCGAAGTCATACAAGCATCAGCGTCGTATGCGTCCTTTAGTCAGCTACATATGTCCTCAGTCTGAAATACGCCTTTCTTTTCAACCATTTTGCCATGCATTGGTTAAAGCTCCCTGCTTGGAAAGTCGGAGATCGTGCGTTCGAACCCGACTGTGGCCTTAAAGTTTTAAATCAAAAAATGTTTGTTCCCCTCTCACATCCGCAGGAGGTTTTCTTGGCCCAGTTTAGCCTATATGTATACATAGGTGGCCTGACACGCCATTCATTTCGTTTGTCTGGAGGGCAGTGTCACCTCATTCATCTCACCATCCTCAGGAGGTTCTCCTGGTCCAGTTTACCCTATATAAGTGCTCAACGGTGACCTAAAACCCCATTCAATTCATTTCAACCATTTTGCCTTTTAGTATTATTTTTAAGCGGTTGAATAAACTAAGTTTAACTCATAAAATATTGGTATATTAAAGGTGATCTATCACCCCTTATATAGTATAAATTATTTTTTGACAAATAAATCAAAGTTGCCACAAGATGGGGCTCAAGTGTTTCCTTATATGGGGTGATTGGCTATCATGTGACCCTCAAAGAGGGTCACATGATAGCCAATCACCCCCATATATGGGGTGATTAGCTATCATGTGACCCTATGAGAGGGTCACATGATAGCCAATCACCCTATATAAGGACATAATTATTCATACCATATAAGGGGTGATAGATCATCTTTAATCTATCGCCTGATACAAGGTTTTAATTATCAGCCAAAACATACAAATGATGAGTATAGCGTCTCCTTGGATATGAAAGAGTGTATCTGCAACTTATCTATCTGCCACTATAAAATGGCAAATATATACACACTTCCATACCCAAGAAGGCGATATATTCATGAGGGTGCACATGGGTTAAAAAACGAATCGAACGAACGGCGAAGCGCCACAGTTCTTATAGGGGCCGAACATCGAGGAGTGGGGGAGACCGGGGCACAGTGGTTCAGATTTATTGTTTTTGGACGCCCAATGAAACTTATGGGAAGTAGGTTATTTATTTAAAGTTGTGTGAATTAGGTCTAAAAAGGGTAGTTATACAGTATATGTTATTTGTGTAGTTTATGTTACTAGCCATTTCTATAGACAATTGAAAAAATAAAAAAATTATGATCCACTGTGCCCTACCCCTGGGGCACAGTGGATCACTCGGTGGGGCACAGTGGATCAAAATAAAAAACACACTTGATTTTATATTTAAGATTATATAATATTCCAATAAACCAAATATATCCCCCGTGTATAACATTAATATTCAATATATCCATGCAATGGCTAATATAATCACATGGTTAATACACAATATCATAGGTGGGGCACAGTGGCACATAGGTGGGGCACAGTGGCACATAGGTGGGGCACAGTGGCTCAACTCTGATAATCTGATAATGAACCACTGTGTCCCGAACCACTGTGCCCCAGACATACCACGTAGACATTTTAGGCTAAAAAATGGCCACCATGAATTCTCAGTCAAATTGCACTACACGTTTACATGGCAAGGACAATATACTTTTGTCATAGTTCTTCTACATATTATCAGGTTCAATATCAAGTGAAAAATATGTACTTTTGTGACTGAAAAACAGACCTTTTCTGATAAAATAGACACAGTGTGGTCTATCCTCTAGTTAATTCTTTGGGAAAAAGGAAACTCCCCTGGCATAAATTGATGACGTCATAGCGAATTTCCATGATTTAAATTTCTAAATATAGCTACTGTACCACTGTGCCCCTGTGTTCACTGTGCCCCGGTCTCCCCTGCAGTTTATAAAAAATGAAAAAAGCGAGCCAACAATTTTATAGCTATTTTTATCTATATTTATATCATTTTTCCCTTATAAAAAGTGAATATTGAGGACAAAAAGTGGATAAAAAGTGAAATGGGAAGAATCCAGGACCAGGACCCCCCTACTCATTTATTTGAATGACATGGTCATATCAGTACTTCAGCACTTTAGATGTAAGGTGTAGCCCACTGGTGACAAGACGTTGTAGCATTAACGTTAATTCAACGTCGCGTCGCTACAACGTCGTGTGAAAAAGTTTATAGGCTTATTCGACAAGCACGGTGTTCATCCTTAAAACGATAAAATATTTTATATAGGCCTAAATCAAGGGACCACCCAGTGGCACACAACGTTCACACAACATTGTGTGATGGTTGTAGGCCTACTACGACGTCAGAATTCGGTCAGGTAGAGGCTGTATTTGCGACATGATCTGACGTCCAATCACAACGTTATCACGCAAAGGTTTTCAATTTGAAATCGTCATAATTGCCTTAGTTAGCTCTTTTCGCTTCAATTGAATAACTATGTTATGGGTCTACATGTACGACCATTATAAATATTGTAATTCTTTCAGTGCTATGTAACCTATATTTTACTCTTTCAGCGCGGGGATCGACTTTAGACGTCAGAATCTGATGTCCAAAGTTGTCGAACCATCTGCGATGCTGGCCCAGCATCACAATATATATGTCATGGAAATAACGTCTCCTATTTACTGGGATATAGGGTATCTGCGGATTTGTCATGTGTTCGTCGTAGTCTACAGTAGGCTATTGCCAGTCTAAAGTTGAACACCTCAGGGCACTTGCTGTGGTAAGCGGGCTGTGGCAACTAACCCATCGCGTTCGAGCACAGCCCGGGGCAGTGCTGAAAGTTCCACAGTATAAACACTCCAGTTGTGGTTTAACGGGTAATTTCAACCCGTGGCAAATTTTACACACAATGAATGAATGAATGAATGAATGAATGAATGAATGAATGAATGAATGAATGAATAAATGAATGAATGAATGAATGAATGAATGAATGAATGAATGAATGAATGAATGAATGAATGAATGAATGAATGAATGAATGAATGAATGAATGAATGAATGATCGACTTAATGAATGAATGAATGAATGAATGAATGAATGAATGAATGAATGAATGAATGAATGAATGAATGAATGAATGAATGAATGAATGAATGAATGAATGAATGAATGAATGAATGAATGAATGAATGAATGAATAAATTTATGAATGAATGAATGAATGAATGGATGAATAAATGAATGAATGAATGAATGAATGAATGAATGAATGAATGAATGAATGAATGAATGAATGAATGAATGAATGAATGAAATAAAAGAATTGATGAGTAGAATGAATAATTTAGCTGAAAAATAAAGTATGACTAAACAAATAATAATTGGTGCTGTTATTTTAGGTTGGTTTTAGATTGACTGGACTATAATAATAACATTATAAAATTATATACCGATCACACTGGCAATATGCATGACACGATAGACACACAACAAATTACGGCTCCTATCAGGGACAAGTATATTATTCAGAGGCTTTAAAAATGTCATGGTAGGCCCTACCTACCGGTAGCGTCTTCTAGCGAATAGAACGGTGCACAAAGTTATTCAGCGCTAACAGTTAAACATTGTCGGATGCAGCTTATCTTGCTAGTGGTCATGTGACCTGCTGTTGACATCTGGGCTGACTGGAGTGACTGCTGGATGACATTTAACACAAAAACGACCTTTCTCTTGAGAAATAACTCCAATTAACACATTATTTTTATATACGTTATAAGTTTAACATATATTTTACAATATGACGAGTCTTGGACCGAGAATAGATGATGTTATATCAAGCATTGACGATCTGGAAAAGGCGGGTGAGTCACTCACGGTCTTTTTCAAGTTTTTGATGTTTTTCACTTTTTTGGCAATTTTGCATTCACCAACCAACTGTCATAGATAGGTAGACTACATTCAATCAATTTTAAAATTGTCCAGTAAAATTATGCTGAGCCTTTTTTCTTTGCTCGTAACTGTCGACAAGCTAAAAGAAATATTTGATCACATTCCACAGTTTTCATTGAGCAAGAAAAATGCTGTGCTAGATCAAAATCTGATTCTGAGCTAAAATAAAATTATAAAAACGTCTAAAAGATGGCACCTCAATGTTGCAAATTGTTAAAGGAATGCAGAATCCAAAACATCATCCAGACACTTGATTGAACTTTTTAAAGCAGCTGAAGAGAACTACAGATATGATGCCACTGTTAAGATAGGTACTTTCAATAAACGAAGTGACTCGCACGCCGGCAAGTCTACGAGGGGGTCATGTAAGAAGAAAAATTTTGATGGATTTTCATCCTTATAGCCATGAAACTTCCATTTTTACCCTCGGTGCGCCCCATGAGGAAGTGCAGGGTAGGCATCTCAATTCTTCGAGATGCCCACATTGTTCTGTCCAAACGGTCTTATTGATGTCCTCCAGAACTTCCTCATAGGGCAGTGGACATACCGTATTATCCCTAATAAACGCGCCGGGCGCGGAGACGAAGTTGGGGGCGCGTTTATTATGTGCACAAAAATGTTAATCTGTATTTCACTGACGCACTCGGCCGGCCGCGGCGCCGTCATTAAGCCACGCCACAGTGGTGCGAGCTCTCAAGCTCACTGCACGTGCAAGCCCCCATCCACTCTAACGCCGCCACTCGTGAGCGCCGGCAGCAGGTGTAACTAGTGTGTTAATATAGGCAGACACCTTATGCAGCCACGGCCCGCTATATAGGCCCAGACGACACGGTTACCATTACATTTCATCTTGGAATGTTCTTATTTGGGCACGACGATATCTGAATATTGTATTTGTTTTTCGATACATTAGAATAATAGAAATGCACCGCGACATACTGTATGAATGCTTAAAAAAGACGTAGGCCTAACTGATTAAATTTACGTTCTATTTCACACAGTGTGTAGGCCTCAGAATGTCTGCCTATAGATGCAGACCGTCCCGATGACGTCATCTACTCTTGCCGAACTTAGCCCGCCATTGATCAAATGGCGGTATAGCATTTCTGCAGGGACATCCTGTATACAGTCATGTGCGCTATTAAACATTGGTTCAATGCTGCAACAGATCGTCTGGGGTTAAGCACGTTTCAAGCCCTGTGTCTCTGCGCTACTATAGTAGAACACGATCCATACCTCACATATTTGGATGACCAGTGGACGCCAACTGCTAACGGCCTAAAACATGAGCTAGCACGATAAACAGAGGCTTCAAATCTATACATCGGCGTCGCATTATACGCCGGGAATTTTAACAGGACACTTGTAATGTAAATCTGTAAATCAATGATCACTGAGCTTGTGCAATGAACAGTCCTTACTTTTGTTGTAAGCAAAACTGACACGCTGTTGTCATTCTGACACAACTTAACAATAATTACACAACACACACAGGTGTTAATCAATGCTGGTCCGTCCACCTATACGACGTTGGCCCAGTGTTAAAACAACATGTACAACAACTAGGCTACATGTAACAGTAGCATACCGCGCTTACACCCACGCTTACAATGCGCGCTGACCTTGGCTCAACCATGTTGACACCGCTACACGAAGCAGGCTGGTGTCTGGTAGATTTTTTCAAGCCAGCTGACTTTCTGGTAATACAGGGTACAAGAAAAAAGAGGGGGGGGGCGCGTTTATTAGGGGGGGTGCGTTTATTAGGGATAATACGGTAGTCTATTTTCATTTTTTGCATTTTTTTACAAAAATTTTAAAATGGCACCTGCGTAAAAAAAATTAGCAGAAGGGACCACAGCATGCCTGTTCCACTTACCTCTTCAAGCACTTGTTGCAACAATTATGGAATTAAAGGCGAGAGCTGGCACCATTTTTCATAATTGCGAGAAATCTAATGATGGGAACCTTCGGAAAAGGTGATAAAAGTGTCATTCAAGAAAAATTACTTTTTTAATTCTACAATAATGGCTTCATTTCTACCAGTAATAGTGAGCAAGAAGAACAAACAAACAGAGAAAAAGATGTCTTTTATTGTAGTGTATCACAAATTCACATAAATCCCGAAAAAACACGAAAAACCCCGTCATAATGACTGTTTGGATGTACCTAGTTAAGAGTTTTAGTTTTCGGAGTGTCTATGCGTACGTGACTGTATGAAATGAATTTTTTTGCTATTAATATGGGATCACGTACACACCACTTGTGTTGCTAATTGACGGATTAACATACACTTCACCTGTGTTGCTAATGATACGGTATACCAGTTTTAATAATGTCTACCAGAACTTCCTCATAGGACAGTGGACATAATTTATTTTTATTTTTTTTTGCATTTTCTTCTAAAAATTAAAAAAATGGCACATATGTAAAAAATTATCAGAAGAGGCAACAGCATGCCTGTTCCACTTACCTCAGATTCAAGCATTTGTTGCAGCTATTATGAAATTAAAGGTGAGAGCTGGCATCATTTTTGTAATTGCGAGAAATCTAATGATGGGACCCCCCAGAACAGGTGATAAAAGTGCCATTCCAAACAAATAACTCTTTTAATTCTACCATGATGGCTTCATTTCTACCAGCAATAGTGAGCTAATCTGTCTGAACTGGCTGCCCACTTGACAATTTCTTTTTGAACTCTTGACTATTTCTGAATAAACATTTCAGTTATCATATATCAACTTAAGTCTTAACGTCCTCAATATTTTATATAACATGTGATTGTAAATAAAAAGGTGAGGCTGGACTTCTAAGACGTGGATCCATTGACCTAATTCTGTCAGCCCATTCAGGTGTGTATCTTACAGTATGAGAATGGAAATACTATACCCAGCTAACATGGGATGCTACCCCAACATTACAACAATGTCGGGCTAACATCATGTTTTAAGGAGATGATATAGTTGCCTTATATCTAGCATATATCCAGAAGAATTACAGATATCTTGTTGCAAGTTGTTTTTGCTGATGTACATCTACTTGGTTTTGACTCGATTTCAGTAGGCCTACATTCAAATATTTTCAATGTACGGTTGTAATGCAACTGTAAATGAAAAATTTTAGTCGGGGATCCTGGAACTAAGGTCTATGAAAAAAAGCAGTACAAATCTTCAAATGAGACTTTTGATCCTTTTCAAAAACTAAATTTCCATGATTAAGTCTACACCTACCCTTGGGTTGTGTACTTCAAGTGGGTGAAAATAATATTATTGAGTAAATGATAAATATTATCTATGTGTCATCGGTAGTGATCTACTGTTGACATTGTATAAATTGGTTCAATCCTTCAGTCTGCATTTATTGTACATGTATTACCAAATTAATCATTCAGAGATAGTACCGCAGTTTGATAGACATGTACATAATGCCTCCCCGATTCCTACATAAAGTAGTCCATGTGCACATGCCTAAATGAACTACAATTCACCCAAGTGATATTAATAAAAGGCAAATGTTTGGTCACAAATTAAACAATTCCAAGTAATTTTCACCCACTTGAAGTTGTGGGACGATGTAGAGAGACATAACTTCAAGTGGGTCAAAATTTAAATTATTTCATTTAAAGTGACACAATCAGGCTAAAATTATAATCGGTGATTTTATTTTTGGTTCTTAGGCTAGAACTGCAATTTTTTTTTTTTTTTGTGCTGCGCTTTTACCAGTCAAGCAAGGTATAGAGAGGAAATTCCTAATTTCTTATTTCAGCCATGCATTTCCAAAAGTAGTAGGATAAGAGCTAGTCTGTTGGAGTAAAAGCAGACTAGCTTTTATTCTACTACTTCCAAAATAAGAAATACGGGAATTTTGTCTCTATACCTCGCTTAACTGGTAAATGCGCAGCACAACAAATTTAAAGCTTTTGTAGTGCTAGCCTATGTTTACGTCATATGGTCATATTAGGAAGCCAAAATAAAATTACCCATTTTTTAATGTTTTTGGCCTGATTGAATATTGTCTCAACAATAATGCTGGATTATTATTGATTAACTTAATCAATAAAACTTGTTGACAGTTTGCACTTAAGACAACAAACCCTTTAAGCACCAAGCATGGCTATAATCATATCCTACTTTTTTTAAAGTGACACATTTTACCTCCAATTTATCAAGTTTATTTAATTTTCACCCACTTGAAGCTGTAGATCACGTCAGTGTGACACATCTTCAAGTGAACGAAAAATTCAATTGAAAAACTTAGTGATCATAGGGTTAATATTTTTCATTTTCATGTTTTTGTGTTCAATCTGTAAAATATATTATATACATGTATACTTGCATGAGTATAACCATATATTTATGCATGCCAGAAATTGTAGAAGACTACAATTTAAGTGCATTAAAATAATAGTAGAAACCAGGGGTCAATAAGAATCTGTTGAATGTTTTGAATGTGAACCATATATAGCATGTGATTCATACCCTCGGATCTGTATCTATCCTTGGGCTTACTAATAATCATCAAGAACACTTTTATGGTCAAGAGATAAAGCGCTTGACCTTTGACGAACAGATTCTGGGTTCAAAGCCTGTGTCAGGACGACAGGAGTATTATTATTATGTCACCACCGCGGGGATGTTTTTGGTTTTATGTTTTTTTGTTGTCCGTCTGCTGTCTGTCCATCTGTTCGTTCTTGTAATCACAATAATTCAATAACAACTGTTAGCTCCATATTAATATCAGTTATAGACTTCATGAAAGTCTAGGTCAATTTTGAAGATGGTTGACCTTAATCTATTTTTCAAGGTCACAAGAGACCATTAAAGGCGCCTCATGTGATGGTGGAGGCATGTAATTGATACATATGCGTAAAATTCCCCTTCTAGTTTCCTTTATCATCATCAGAGCTTCTGATGACCTCTCATCCATTTTAGAATCCCTCAAAGTCGTCTAAAGTTGATCGATTTGTTTTTCTTCAGTAGTGACAGGTGCTAAAGCACATTTAAAAATGATCTGAGTGAATCTTAGTAAAATTTGAGCACTACCACAACATACAACTTTACCGTTTGAAAAATACTTACGTCTGTGATATTTAAATCAATACATATGCCAGTCTAGCATATACAGGACTAATAAAAAGCGTGGAAACCGCCAGTTGTGTAGTACTTTATATGGTAACCCCTAAGTTCACTTCCCGGCTGTGATACTGTGGTCAGTGTCACATGTACTGTGTCATATTTTAACTGAAAAATAGATGATATCATCAGCCGCAACCAATACATACATGTACAATTAGGACATTAACTGCTTCATTTGGATATAGCAATAAGGCCACAGCACAGTAGACCAGGAGTAGTGTGTATTTAATTTTCCATTTTTATTTGTGGTCAGATGTGCATGGCCTTATTTCTATCTTACATAATTGATATCTTCGACGGCATCATACATGTAATTTGATTCATAGTACCCGGATATGCTACTCTCTAACACTGGAATCTACATTTCACCACATTTGTTTTTGTTGTGAGATTTTTAAAATGTGTGTCTTACATTCTCTTCTCTTTATCATTTTAAAATGCCTTTGGTGTGAACTTATGGCAAGCATAATGTAAATTTGTGAAATTTAACTAACATCCTAAGTCAATAGTTAATTGGATTACCGTACCAAATTGACATTGCTGTGAGTGAGGAAAAAAACAGATGTGTTAAAATAGTTTACCCGTAATTATAATCTCAGGTTTATTAGAATTCCGATATATCTCTAAATATTTATGGCATTTATAATTGTAATTAAATTTTACTTATATTGAACCATCTTTTACATCTGAAGTTATAGCTTAACGTTAAGTGCCAAATAGTTTGTCAAAAAATGTATGTATTTTATTTTATTCAAATTTTTTTTTGTCTGTACCCTTTGATAAAATTTTCTAATTCAGGTGTTACAGTGGCGACAAGCCCACTACAACAGACCGCAAATGAAGTCAGAGCCAACAGGGTCAACTGGCAGTCATATCTGCAGTAAGTGTTCTAACCCAATAACATGCTAATAATATGAATATAGATGCAGAATGTTCCTATCACTTTATCATGTTTATGTAACTTTTTTAAGATTGATGTATAAATGATACTTTTTTCCTGAGTGACTTGTTACATCTATCTGTAGCTAAAGTAAATTACCTCTTTGTGAAGTATTTTGTATCTAACTTGATGGTAATGAAAATTTCAAAACAAGCTGCATTTTTCACATTTCTGAAATGTGAAAGATGCAGCTTGTAAAGTTAACACTTAAAAAGCGCCGATTTGTACTGCGTTTTTTTAAATGACGAATATTCTATAATGTGAACATCAAAATATTACTTTGAAAGAAATCTTTTTTTGTTACAAATTATTAACCCATATGCTGCTGAATTTTTTTTCCATTTTTCATTTTAACTGGTATTCCTAATGACATTCCCCACTTCAAATGATAAAATTTGTTGAAAATATGTTGAAAAAATAATATTTATGGTTTGAAGAATCACTAATATAACCCTAAAAGTGCTAAATGCGTCTGTAGCCATTTTGTAACTCTTTTATTTTTGTGCTTCAAATTAGAAAATTTGAAGTAGGAATTGGCATTGAAATTTAATGATTCAAATTGTCTATATATTAGTCATTTTTACCAACTTTTTTTAGGCAGACACATCTAAATTTAATAATTCTAAGCGCCTCAAGGGTTAAAGCGACTCAATCAGGCTAAAATGTTAAAAAAATCGGTGATTTTATTTTGGCTTCTTAATATCACCATATGATGTAAACATGTACATAGACTAGAACTGCAAAAGTTTTTTTATTTTTTGTGCTGCGCATTTACCAGTTAGGCTAGATATAGAGACGAAATTCCTGATCTCTTATTTCGGACAACCATTTCCAAAATAAGAAATACGTGAATTTTGTCTCTATATTTCTCTTAGCTGGTGAATGTGCAGCACAATAACTTAAAAAACTTTTGCAGTTCTAATCCATTGACATGTTTACATCATATGATCATATAAGAAAGCCAAAAACTGATTTTTTTGCAATTTTGTCGCCTTAACAATGTTGTTAGATGAGCTCATTATAATATTATAATGTTTGCTTGATTGACAGGGGGCAGATGATCAGCCAGGAAGACTTTAATGTGATCACAAAGCTTGACAACTCTACACCAGAACAGCGAGCTCAACTGCTGAGAGAAAAACCAAACCAGGTGAAAAATTATAATCTCGGGAATTCTATTTGTCTCTAACCCTTGTGGTGCTGGAACCGCATACAGTTTCGACCATGTTTAGGTCTGTAGAAATATTGCTACATTTCATAAAACAGTTTTTGGTAGATGCTTATAGATAATCAAATAATTTGATATTGCACATCCATTTTACCTTAAATATGATTATTTTCCATCATTTGAAGCTGGAAATTGTGTTAGCAATTCTAGCTTCAAATGAATGAAAAATAGAAGCAAATAATTCAGCAACACGCGTGTTAAAAATTATTGAGGTTTTCTCAGGCCATTTTTACATTACTCCACTGTTTGAAGTGATCAAAGTAGGGAATGCCCAAAACAAGATTGTAAAGTAAAGGTAAAGTTTTTATAGTTTTAATCCTACGTTCCACTTCCAGGTCCAGTTAAAAGTCACCAGGGCAGACAAAAATCACACATTACCTGCCCTGTTGTCTAGTATATATAAAAATCCCAATGTCAATGGCTGCTACTGTATTGTTAAATAAATAATTATTTCCCCCAAAATGATTAAGCCATTATAATGATTATTGGCAGTTGAATGGTCAATTTTGATTTGTTACAGTATGCCAAGACATTCCTCAGTTTGCTGTTATTATTTACCACGTTTTTATTTTGCTCTGTTACAGTTTGAGTTTGATGTTATTATATTTTTCTGTTACAGTATGAGGTTGATGTTATTATTTACCACGTTTTATTTTGTCCTGTTACAGTATGCCAAGACGTTCCTGAGTTTGATGGCCAGGATCTCTAAGGATCAGACTGTACAATACATCCTGACAATGATAGACGACATGTTACAGGTATTAAAGGGGAAGAAAAACAACTCAATTTAAAATCACTTTATTATTCTCTGAATATGATCTTGCACATATGATCTTGCACATATGATCTTGCACATATATACAATAATAGATTGTCTTTCATTACCTCTATCTTGATATCAACTCCTAGTCAGGCTAGTGTTTAATCTCTACAGCACAGCAAGATTGTGCTTAACCAGGGTTTCCACCAGGGTGGGGGGGGTCCAGACCCCCCACTCAGCACCACAGGGGGGAGGGATATTCCCCCTTTTTGCAAAGAAAATAAAAACATGTTCCCTATTTTGGTGTCTTTTCAGTTATAGCAGGCCATTTTAAGCAGGGGGAAAAGCCACAGACCCCCCACCCCTTTAGATTTCCCCCCCCCCCCCCACTTAAACAATCCCGGCGAAAACCCTGTTAACATTATGATGACCAATTAGTGTATGAAAAAATTATAAATAATTTGATGATACCACTATGATGACAAAATAGAACATGTACCTTGAAAGATTATTCTGTTTTAAGATGTTATAAATGGCCTAGTCAGCTATCTGCAGATACTGAAAAAATAGTTTAAAAGATTTGAAATCATGAGGCTTCAAGCATATTTTAATTCTTAAATTTTAAGTCCTTAGAATTATCCTATGTAAATAAGTACACATATTGCAGCTGAAGAGTGTAATTTCTGCCGTGCAAAGTGACACAAGTGCTGAAATGGATGGTCAATTCTAATTACTAATTCAGAAGTGATTAACCCCTTCAGCACAGAAATCGATTTTTGAAAAAAAACGTGTATACTTATTATTGGGTGTTCAAAGGTTGATAGAAAATATATTTAATAGAAAGCGTATCTTTTCAGGACGACAAAGCCAGAGTAGAGATTTTCAGAGAATTCGCCAGAAAGAATAAGGAGAGTGTGTTTGGTCCGTTTCTAAACATGCTCAGCCGACCCGATGGCTTCATAGTCAATCAGGTATGTTTGTCTGAAAATAAAAACCTTGACTCGTACAGCACGGGGATCGACTTTAGATGTCAGAATCTGACGTCTGTAGACGTCAGATTCTGACGTCTAAAGTCGATCCCCGCACAGTTAGAGAAAAAATATTGCTAGTTGTCGTAGACCTATAACATAGGTATTCAAATGAATCGGAAAGAGCCAACTAAGACATTTATGATGATTTCAAATTAAAAAGACCCTTTGGTCCCCATGGTTTATACAAAAATAAGTCTTTGAGGGGTAAAGTGTTTATCATGTCTATGGCCTCCTTCAAAGTCTATGACACAATTAGCTGGAGCGCATGCTTTTTGTTGATTTCTCCGTCAATTGTGAACCAATTTCCTTGAAATTTTGTACAGGACATTTCCAAATCATGTCCTAGCATCGGTAGAAATTTCACAACTTTTTATTTAATATTTCAAAAGTTAGACCATTTGACATGTAATAAAATTCCAGTATATCGGGTAATGGGTTTTTAGAGGGACGTCATATTTTCAATTTACTACATGTCAAGAGGTCTAACTTAGGTAATTCTGCTTATAACTTTACAATTTTTTTACCGATGTTAGGACATGACCTGGAAATGGCTTGAACAAAATTTCAATATAATTAGTTCAGAATTGACGAAGAAATCGAGGAAGAGCATGCGCTCCAGATAATTGTGTCCTAGCTTTTATTCACTTCAATAGCTGTCTTTAGCTATTTTATTTGTCCTTCAAGCAAGAAAAATTGTAGGTCAAATTAGCGTTGACTTTGCTAGATTGACATTGTACTCGCCGTCAAATTGTAAATGTAACCAGGATCGCAAAGGTTATTTTCTATTCAAATCCTAACAGCCCTGAAAATTTCATAAAATTAAATAGCGTATTTTAAAAGCTAGACCTTTTAACATGTAGTAAATTGAAATTACGACGTCCCTCTATAACCCCATTAAACTAATTCTAGAATTTTATTACAAGGCGAATGGTCCTACTTTTGAAATATAAAATGTAATTTCGCTAATTTTCTACCGCTGTTAGAATTTTAATAGTAAATGGCCTTTGCAAAATTTCAAGGAAAATCAGTTTAAAATTGACAGAGAAATAACAGAAAATCATGCGATCCTGGTTTATCATTTTTAATTTGACGGGAGCAAAGTTTTGATTCATAATATACATATGTAATTTTTACTGATTGAGGTTGTTGGTCGCTATAAGGAGACACAACCTCAAGTAGGTAATTGTAATTTAGCACTTTAACTCTTTATACTGCTAAATTAAATAATTTAACTTTTCAGCCACTTGAAGTTGTGTCTCGCTACCACGACCCACAACTTCAAGAGGCTGAAAATTACCCACATTTGTTTATTAGAGCACAAATATTTGCAAATCTTGATGTTAAGACGCACATTTTATTCCCAATATCAGTGATTAAGGCGGCTGATAAAACAGGTAAAAACGAAAAAAGTTGTGATCAGCAGGATAAGGGTTGTGGGATAATTTACATTTTGAACTTTTGTTCAACTCCTCAAGATCCATAAATATAGCCTGTACAAGTAGTACTTGAAATTGATCAGGTATTAAATATAGAAGTTACTAGTATATATACATATGCCACCATTACTGTTAAAGATGAAAAAATATGTTCAATAATCAATTTAAGGATAACAATTTGAAGACAAAAATAAATGTGTAATTCAGCTGCAATTGAAATATAATTGACCAATTACAGACATTTTTACAATTCAATTACAATTATAGTTACAATTATACATATTTATAAAAACCAATTACAATTATAATTATAATTGACAGATTTCCATCAATTACAATTACGCCATCAATTAAACTAAAAATGGCTCATTTATGATTAATTACAATTATAATTGACCCCAACTCTGTACAAGTACTGGATGATGTTGTTACTTTTTCAGACGAGTCGTATCATTGCTAAGATTGCATGCTGGAGCAAAGAGCTGATGGACGGTGGAGATCTGCATTACTACCTGACCTGGCTCAAAGACCAAATGAAACTCCCTGTGAGTGCCTCCTTACCTGTCAGAGACCCGAAGGCTCCTGATATTCGTCAAGTTCTCCTCATTTTCAACCTGATTTCCAGTCGGTCAAATTGCTGTTAAATGTCCCGAATTTTTAACATTTTACTTTAAACTGACATTAAAATAACTATTTTAGTCAAAAATCCCTCAAGAGGCCACTAATTGGTGTCTATAATTCAAAAGTGTCCTGGGTGCACTGTTGGCCGTGTCGCTCAGTGACCTTATCACCAATCTTCTGTCATCTTACTATTTTTTTTTTGTATATTACTTTTTTGCTCCATTCTAACTTGGGGTCTCGACTGTTTCCTAATCTCCATCAGTGCCGTCCTAACCTGTGTCCGGCTGAACTGTCAGTTACAATATATTTTCATTCAATTTGCAGCTTCCGATGACAAAAAATTTTGTTACATATAAAATTACACATATCACACTACTTTTAGAGAGTGACAATATTTGTTTAATTTGAGACTCAAACAGTTGCAAATCTTGATATTTGACCCTTTCAAGCCTGAATTTACCATTGTCATCTTCATCCACTACAAGCTGCGAATTGCTGCTGCAATTCTCGACTTGTAGTGGATGAAGATGATTTGATGTGGCTTAAAAATTAAAAAAAATTGCCATGTATTTGTAAACCAGTTTCATAGAAGTTTTCATTCTAAAACCCTTGGTTGTAGAAAAATTAAGTCTGTTTTCAGGGATGTAAAATGATGCATCTTCAGGGCTTGAAGGGTCAACCTGCTAATAAAGCAGATTAAAAACGATTGTTGTCGAGCATAGAGCTTAAAGGGTTAATATATTTTTGTTTTTAGAACAACGATTATGTGATAATCCTATACATTTCAACCTAGATTTTGCAAATTCAACTAATTTTCCTTCACTTGAAGTTGTGGATCGCAGTAGCGAGACACAACTTCAAGTCGCTGAAAATTTAAATTTCTTGGCTCAGTGCTCATTTTTGTTTTCAGAACAACGAGTATCTGCAGACGGTGGCTCGGTGTTTACAAATGATGCTGAGGATTGATGAGTACCGCTTCGCGTTCGCCAAGGTGGATGGCATCAGCACGTAAGCCATTAAACCTGACAACTACAGTCTGTCCAACAGTGGAGGATGGTTCAAAATGACAGTTAGCTTTTTGGTATCCAGTCAGTCAATTCTCAAATGATTATGAAAATTTGTAAACCCTATTTTCTAGTCATTTGGCATCGATACTGAAAATTTCATAAAAAAATATAGTATAGATCAAAAGTTAGACCATTTGACATGTAATAAATGTCTATTTATGACGCTCCTCTATAACATGTATAAACACATCAACTTCATTCCGGTTTATTCTCAGAATTGTGTTACATGTCAAATGGTCTAATTTTTAAAATGCTAAATGGAATTTCTAAACATTTTCAGGGTTGTTGCCAAATGAATAGACAATAATGGTTACAAAATTTCGTGACAAACGCTTGAGAATTGACTAACTTGAAACCGAAAAGCTAACTTTCATTTTGGACCATTTTGTATGGAGACCAAGGGTTTGTTTCAATTTGAAATCATCAAATATATCTTTATTAGTTCTTTCAGCATTTGAGTACCTATGTTATGGATCTACGGCCATTACAATTTCTTCCAGTGCAGGGACAGTCTTTAGATGGTTAATCTGACGTCTGAAGATGGCCACCGCGCTGAAAGCGTTAAGCGAGTTTCAGACCAAATTAAATAACACTGAAATCCATAAAATAGTTTGTGGCAGATGCTCAGTTATGAAATAATTTATATTTGCAGATGTTCACTTTTCATGAATCTTTATATCTTTCATCGTTTGTATCTGGAAATTGGATTGAATTCTAATTTTAAATGATGAAAAATGAAACAAAAAATTCAAGACGGGAGGAAACCCATTTCAGAATTCATTGAACATAAATGGTATGATCCATCAGAATGAAAATGAAAACATAAAATCCAGCCTTGGAAAAATCATGGAAAATGAAAATTTGGCATAAATTCATGCAAAGTTCATGGAATTTTGAATTTTTATAAGTGTATATCGCATTTCTTATTAGAAAAATGTTTTGATTACATGTACGTACAATTTTGACACACAATATGAAACTGACAGTCACCTATAGGGGCCTAGCTGTAAAATATTTTACATGCAAAAAGTAAGAAATTCTGCGACACCCGGTTCTGCTTTAGATCGGACCGCTGTGGTGGTCGAGGCTGTGCAGTTTTAAATGTGTATTTTTATATTCATTTACGAAGTCATGGAATTCTTAAAAATTGGTCATGGAAAATCATGAAGAAGTCATTGAATTTCATTTCTAGATTTATGTGGGAACCCTGTTATTATATTCTATACCTTAGCGCTTTATGTTATTTGACTCTTACAACGCTGAATTATTTTTGTTTAAACCATGGAGGCTAAAGGTTTTTTTTCAATATGAAGTCATCACAAATGTCTTAGTTAGTTCTTTCTGATTCATTTGAGTACCTATGTTATTGGTCTACGATCATAAAAAATAGTTTTACTTGACAGTGCGGGGATCGACTTTAGACGTGAGATTCTGACGTCTACAGACATCAGATTCTGACGACTAAAGTCGGTCCCTGCGCTGTGAGGGTTAAAGTTTAATAAAAAGTTGATGATGTTAGATTATCTTAGGGGAAGGGGGATTAAAGTCTTGCCAGGATTCTGCCAGGCGTCATGTTTTCTTGTGAGCGAAGAACTCAAAAGTTTTGAAATATTAACATGAAATTCCTGCCAACATGGGGATGTGCAAGTGATTTTTAAAGATGCTGCAAAAATTCAAAATGGCCCCCAAAGGTCAACCTCAAAATTTAAAGTCAGAAATTATTCAAATTATACTACACATTTCCAATGATATGGAGATGTGCAGGTGACTTTTTTCAGGTTTTACTGAAATTCAAAATGGCTGCCACAGATCAACTTTTTTGTGTGCGCAAAAAGACAAAAATTGATGTGAGAAATAATTCACATTTTACAATCTGGAAATGTGCAGGTGAATTTGCTGAAATTTAAAATGGCCACCAAAAGTTGACTTTTTAAATATTTGTGACCGCAAAAACTCTAACCTAATTTATGGCGGGGATGATATAGGAATTACTGTAATATAGGAATTACTGTAATCCTCTTGGATATTTGTTGACAGTTTGGTGTCGGTGCTGGCAGGAAAGGTCGGGTTCCAAATACAGTATCAGCTGACCTTTTGTTTATGGGTCATGACCTTTAACCCTAACCTTGCAGATAAAATCAGCAAGTAAGTGAATTTTCAATTTAAATTTTTTACAAATTTAAACTGCCTCAAGTTACAAGAACCTTTTTTTTTTTAATAAAAATTTAAATAATTTTGTGAGACAAATTCCCCATATGTATAATAATGATAATTTGGTCTAACATTCAGCCTTAGTTCATCGATGTGTGATTTGAATCTGGTACAATGCAATCCACTTAGATATTTTAAATTTAGCTTACTCCTGATCTATTAGCAACTAGGTATTTATAACCCTCGAGGGAATCATGTGAAAAATATAATTTCTCTTTCTTTTTTATATCACAACTGAATAATTGAAGCCATCTTCCATAGGTAACGAATTCTCCCTCAAGGAGTTCAATTACTAATTCACTTTAACCCCTAGAACACTGATGTTGACTTCTTTTAGTATTCTTACGATTTTATTAACTGTTGTGTAGCCATGTGAAAGTTAATATATTTATAAAATCCATGACTTATTAACTGTTGTGTAGCCATGTGAAAGTTACTATATTTATTAAATCCATGACATGATATTTTTGCAACTTAAAATTCACAAATTACAAGTAATTTTCTGTTACTGAAGCTTTGGATTGCAGTGGAAAAACAAAACTTCAAGAACATTTGAAAAAATGACTGTAAACTAAAATAGCTTTTTTAAAATCTCCCTATGTTTTTCACGTTACAGGTACACCGTTATTCCTATTCTGGCAGACATCCTTAGCGAGTCGGCAAAAGAGAAAGTCACGCGTATTATTCTAGCCACCTGCAGGGTATGTTTTTATGATACAGATAAAAAATGTTTTCAAATATATTTTGAAAATGGATATTAAATCAGCCAATGCAATATTACTGTCCCAACTAAAGCTGTGAATTATAAAAAATCAAATAAACATGAACTTTGTTGGAAAATGTTTCGTAATGATATAAATTTGTATTTAAATTTTTTATCTTCACTTCGCTTACCAGCTCCTCTTTTTTCAATCCTAGAATCCGTTGACCAGAATATAAATTTGGTGTGGCCGAACCTACTACCTTTAAACTCACAAACATACATTTGTTTTTGTTTTTGATAAAATTTTAATTTCCTGGCAGGAACAACCCACATACATACAGTCACAGCGTCATTAATCTTAACCCTTAGAACACTGACCTATTCAATTTAACCCTTTAAGCCCTCACGATGCATGAAAGCATCATTTTACTTCTTCAAAAACATACTTAATTTTCTTAAAACCAAGGGTTTTAGAACGAAAATTTCTGTGATATTGGTTTACGAAGACATGGCAATTTTATTTAATTTTTAAACTATATCTAATCATCTTCATCCACTACAAGTCGAGAATTGCGACAGCAATTCGCGGCTTGTAGTGGATGAAGATGACAATGGTAAATTCAGGCTCGAAAGGGTTACTTAATGTCACTTAATGGTATGTCTCGCTGCCGCAATCCACAACGTCAAGTGACTGAGAATTTATGTCATTTGTGCAATTTATATACCAATATATCTCAGTGTTTCAAGATTGAAGGCATATTTCTACTGTGAACAACTCGTTATCACTTATCAGGGGGTTATACAGGTGCTAATAAAAACCCAGAATGTCTACTGCAGTTGACATCAGTGCTCAGGGGTAAATGTGATATATATTTACTTTTACAGAATTTACTTGAGAAACCGACAGAGAAGGATATTGTGAGAGACAATGCGCTGTCGATGGTTCAGTGTAAGGTGCTCAAACAGCTTGCTCTGCTAGAGGGACGCAAGTTTGACGACACTGACATCTCCGAGGATATAGAGTATTTGAATGAGACACTGCAAGCCAATGTGCAGGATCTCAGGTATGTGTGCAGAATATGTGAATTACCTTTGTTGGTTTAAACATAATTTATTGTCAGAAGGATTACAAACATGATAGATTGCCACTAGTTGTTCTCCTTAGCATAACAAGAGGTACAAGATACAAAATATAAGATGGAAACGTTGAAGAAAAAGAATATAAAGGTACAATATACAAAATATTGAGATGGAAACGAAAGAAAAATACATTAAATTGAGTTGAAATGAGTAATGAGATGAGTAATGAGCTGCTACTGCTAACAAGTTCTGGTAATGATGGTTTAAAGTTGGTTCTAAAATCTGCGACAAGAATATATGAAAACATGCAATATATCAAATAACAGGTGATTTGTAAGGTGGTCTAAGTTGTCTGAACCATACAAAAGAATTTGTTCAACTTGTTTTTTATCGTTCAAGGTGTCAACAGGAAGTATAAGATTCAGACCTACCTCTGATTCAGACTACCTCTGTTCAGTATTATCCCCAGTACTTTATCCCCAGTATTTGTGATGGGACGAATTTCTGACTTTTGTCAAATTTCAGCCATTTCTCAGATATAGTAGGATTTCTGCAAATATGCTACCTATCTGTCAGATTGTATAGGAAATGTTGGCCAGTATTATTATTGCACTCAAATGGGAAATCATCTACCATGATCTGTGCTTAAAAATATCCCCTTCAAACTCCTAATCTCCATAAGAGATATTTTTTTTTAAAAAGATTTAAAATGGCTTAGCCCTTACACTGCTATGGGCGACTCTAGTCGCCCAAAATAAACCAAGCACAGCCTGTTGTTATGTTCTTAAAAAAAAAATTGGATTCACTTTCGTTTTGTGGTGTCTTTCTATTTGCGCTTTAAAGCTTGCTAACTGACTGATTTTGTAATATAATGGCTTTTAATATCAGCTGTTATCACATGTTTTTTTGAAGAAAAAAATGTGCCACATATTACTTACAGGTAAAGGTAAAGGTGCAGGTTTATAGTCTGATATCAAGTCTGAAGACCTGTCATTTGACTTTGCATCTTTTCCCCTGGTCACTGGACCTGTTCATTCGTGTGCCATTTCAACTCCACGGAGAGCATACAGTCCTGCAGCCGTTTCGCCGCATAGAACTTATTGTACACATTTCCATCTCTGTCCTACCAGGTACTCATTTTCACCTGAGTCTAGTGAGGCATTCGAGGGTGAAGTGCCTTGCCCAAGTACACAACATCTTAACAATGTCCCAAGATTGAGAGGGGAGAAACATGAAATTTCTCTGAAAACTCTGCACCAAGCAGGATTTGAAACCGCATGGCAGGCAGGGACATCGGCAGAGCGCCACTCTCTAACCATTGCGCCATGTCCTCTCTACAAGTGGGAAACCACACATGCTGCAATTTTTATGCAGCATGTGTGAGAGTTAAAGATCATTGCTGGTTTCAAATAAATACCTGGAAGAGCCTGCAGGTCACTGACCCTTAAATCTTGTTACAAACACTCCATCCGCTTGAGCACTGATTTTGCCTACAGTAGTCTTTTATTAGCACTTGTGTAAGTGATTTGAAAAAATGTAAAAAAATGTAATTTAAAAAAATGTCCTAAATCTGTGATAAAGCTGTATACGTAGTGACTTAACCCGTAACCTTTAGCACACTGCTGTCGACTATGGTAGACATTCAAAATCTGTGCTTTTATTAACATTTGTATAATCAGTTGTGAAAAAGAAAACATCGTTGGTCTACCTGGTACTAAGCAAAGGACATTGGTCGTTTTGACTCTTCACCAGCGATATGCTTTCAATCTTGAAACACTGATATATGTTAGAACCTAAATTTTACAAATAACACAAATTTTCTGTCACTTGAAGTTGTGAATCGCGGTAGCGAGACACAACTTCAAGTGACTGAAAACGCAAATTGAATAGCTCCGTGCTTTAAGAATTAACCCTATTTTTCAGTTCTTATGATGAATACTCTACGGAGGTGAAGTCTGGACGGCTGGAGTGGAGCCCCGTCCACAGGTCTGAGAAATTCTGGAGAGAGAATGCCGGGCGTCTCAATGAGAAAAACTATGAGCTGCTCAAGTGAGTTATACTGCAAACTTCTACTATTTGTCCAGCAACTATAGAAATTTAAATGAGTAGCACTAATTATTCCCGATCAAACGTGGTGCAAAATAACGAACTCATCTTTGAACTATCAAGTCCATTCATCTATTCTAAGGTTATTGTCTGTGTATGTATCAGGTATAGGCTGCAGGGGCCGGTTTTAAAAACTGGAGTCAGCTAAGTCGCCCTGGACATAACCCTTAAAGCGCTGAAATACTTTCAGGGGCAGATCCAGGGGGGGGGGGGGTGTCACAGGGGTCACACCCCCTCCCTTAATATTTCATTGCCCCTTTTGAAATCTAGAAAATATAATTTCCTGAATATAATAATTGGAATAATCATTAGATAATAATGTGAGTTATTTTCCCATTTGTTATTCCTTAGATATCTAGAAATGGTGTATTTGATATTTTATTAGGAAAAAAATTCATATTTTAATATTTCAGCATCATCTGATTATTTCAGAAAGTTATTTATTTTATATCTAGATTTCTTAAAATGCACAGTCTTTTTGTTCCAGGATTCTCATCCGTCTGCTTGAGACAAGTAAAGATCCGCTAATTCTCTCGGTGGCAAACCATGACATAGGAGAGTATGTGAGGCATTATCCACGAGGAAAACAGTAAGTAAAGGGGTCATCACAAAAGTTCTAAAATGCAAACACTTCTTTTTGTATTTGACCTGAGGCACCCACCCCTCTCCCTTCTACACAGGGTTCCCACTCACCTGGAAAACCTGGAATTTTACATAAAAAAAATCCATGCATGGATAAATCATGGAATTTCAAAAAAAAAGATATTTTCATGGAAAAATCATGGAATTTTGTTTCAGTTATCCCCAATTTTTTCAATATCAGGATAGATTTTGCAGAATTCATTCTTTGTCTTTTGTGTTTCTTTTTTAGCCTGATATTTGAGTACTGGTGGTTGCATATGCCCAATTTTTTTTACCTTTAAACAATTTAGGCGGGTAATAACAATTTATGCAAATTACACATGCAGCCAAAATGGAATTGAACAACTATTTGCTGGAAAAATAACCTGGTTTCATGGAAAAATCATGAAAAAATCATGGAATTTTGTTTCAAGTTTTGAGTGGAAACCCTGTCTACACTATATACCAAGGTAGACAGGAGAACAGCAGATGACGAGCTCAATAATGACTGTATTCGATTGTCTTTCGAATTCTGACAACTCCCTATGAAAAGATATTTAATTAATTCGGAAACAATCTATATATTTAAAACATTTCTTGAAACAAGTCCACTATGCTATTATCTAACATAATTAAAATGACTTTGCTATTTAATTTTAAAATCTATTAATCAACAGTTGTGATATACTAAGCATCAACATTAACGAACCATTCAATACATATACTTTAAAAATCACAGGAGAAATGTTTTTGTCTTTTTTCTCACAAAGTTTGAACCGCTTTATGGATTTGTTTCATGTTTGGTTTAAAGGAAAGACCCTACACTGGACATGTGCTGATTAGTTTTTGGTGTGATTCTGTTAATAAAAAGTTTGATTGTTTTTAGTATTTTAGCGGATAATTTTGATCATTTAGGCTATCATTAAATTTGGTAATACATGTGAAGCCATACAGAATTGATTGAATGTTTTATTGATACAGAATGCATTTTGGTAATACATGTAGGTATAGCCATACAGAATTGAGATCGAACTATTTATTTATACAGAATACATTTTACAGCAGTTTTATGAAAATACTAACATAAACTGAAACAAATAAAATTAGCTTCATTTGTATATCATGCAGAGAAACCCAGAAGAAATAACTTAACTATTATGTATTTATATGTCCTACACAAATGTGTATTGTATTTATTTGAATCTGCTCTGCATTGATGTATGTATATAACATGTGAGATGGTTTTGTACTATGGGCCCAAAGCCTTGAAAAAAATAAAAATACTGCTACATACAGCCCATTATGTATCTTTTGTGTGTGCTCGCTAGCCCTGAGAATTTTGTTTGGAGAATTTGTTTTCTTTATCAACGAAAGCCAAGATGGCTGACAAATCACATGTTTTTCTCAAGAGTTTGAACCGCTCCCCCATTCATTCCTTGTTTTCTTTTAAGGAAGCACCTTACACTGGCCATATGTTGATTACATTTTAGTGTTCTTCAGATCATAAAGCCATCACATTTTTTACGTTTTTATCATTTTACACAAATATTTTATGCAGTGTGGTTAATATCCTGAAAATGGTTGAATATAGCCTTTCTATTACTATAAAATAAAATAATATACGTTGTTGAGACATGTCAAATCAAAGGATTTCTTATTAAAAATGGCGAATGGTTCTCTATAATTGATGTAAATTTGGCTGCCAAATCTATGTGGGGTGGGTGGAGATACAGGCTTTGTTTGTTAGGCAAATCTAGTTTAGTATTAGCGCTATAGTTAGGGTCAAGTGCTGTGGTTACAATTTTACAGATTCCATATATTTATTACAGTTTTTTAAAGCAGATTGGAAGTAAAAGTTTTGTGATGCATCTCCTCATAGTTAGGGTTTTACTGACGGCATTTTTTTGTTCTAACTGTTGGCTTATGTTACAGCACCTCAGTGCCTTGGCTAGCATTACAGTCAGGTCATATGGTTATGATTCTACTGACTCTGTGTATTTATTACAGTGTAAGGTTTTTTAGAGTTACTTTGATTACATTCGGTAGCTCATTTCTCAAGTAATGGTTTTCCTGAGAAAAAAAAAATATAAAATAAATTTGGGTCGCACAGGTTTTGATAGGGTGAGTTAGAAATCGGGAACAAACAATTTTTTTAGATTTCACTGACTCTGTGTATTTATTACAGTGTTATAGAGCAGCTTGGAGGTAAACAGCTGGTCATGCAGCATCTCGCCCACGAGGATCCCAACGTGAGATACGAGGCCCTGCTCGCCGTGCAGAAACTCATGGTTCACAACTGGTCAGTTAATATGTCATTCTCTCACTCTGTGGTTTTCTTCTTTTTTTTCCCGAAATCCCTGGTTTTAGAACAAAAAATGTCATGTTTGTAAATTGTTTCAATCTGTTAGACAATGAAAATAAAGAGGCCCATGAAACTCCTGAACGATGCTCACCGGCAGAATATCATAACAAAAAGGCTGATGATCAGCCTTTTTGTTATGATATTCTGCCGGTGAGCATCGTTCAGGAGTTTCATGGGCCTCTTTATTTTCATTGTCCAACAGCAAGGCAATAACAGCAAGGCAATGCTATGTTTGCCC
Organism: Flabesymbios commensalis; assembly: GCA_964017125.1. Classification (NCBI taxonomy): domain Eukaryota; kingdom Metazoa; phylum Annelida; class Polychaeta; order Terebellida; family Flabelligeridae; genus Flabesymbios; species Flabesymbios commensalis. The sequence continues at coordinate 75,151,345 of OZ024915.1, forward strand.
TCACAGCCCAGTATCGCAGCAGCGATCGTCCTGCAGTGTCTGGGTGCCATCTGGTCATACTTTATATGTTGTTTCATCTGGTTAGAAATGTTGGAAATTTTGTGCAATATGGAGAAAATAGACACATTTTCAATGAATAAGGTGGTTGCCTTAAGGCTCATATCTTTTTCCATTAGTGCGATATTTCCTCATATTGCACTTGAATAAGGGGTTTTTTCAAGTTAAAAAAATCCCAGAATAACTCTGAAGTGGGTGGGTGGGTCAAGCTCCAACTCTGATTTTCTTTTTTTCGGAAATTATGTTTTTTGTGCTGTTTTTTGTTGTTGTTCATGTTTCAAAAAAAAAAAAAATTGTTTAGGGATTTGGTGGGTGTTGTCTGGCCAATCCGAGTTTTACTCGGATTTTCTTGGAAAGTGAAAAAGTTGATTTTTATTATCTTACTGAATATTTTCTCACACATTTTTTCTGTGTTACAGGGAATACCTGGGAAAACAACTAGAATCCTCGAGGCCCAACAACGAAACAACAGCTCGGTAATCCAAGTACTCAATGTCACCACCAGGTGACACTCTGTTAAAACAACATTCCCACCAGGTGGACAATTAGCAAATCACGACTACTGATAATATATTTTAAAGTAGGATTTACACAGATGTGAGATAATGACAAAAAATCAACACAAAGTACTACAAGTGACGGAAAATTTAAATTTAAGTTTCCCTAGGTATAATACTGAAAATAACTGTAATCTCTCTTTGTGTAAATCCCTCTTTTGTACACATAGTCACTATATACCCAGCATTCCATTATTCTATGTATTATTTGTATATAGTATATTCAGGATGTCAAGGCAAAGATTCATATCTCGGCACTCCAAACGGATCATTTTGAATGAATATTACATGTAAATGAATGAAAATTAGATTTGAATAATATTCTGTTTCGATTTAAAATTCTGAATTTTTAAGGTAATAAACCATTCTCCTTCCAGCTTGTTCTTTATATTGTTATTTTTAAGTATTGCAATAATGTACGCATGACATAGTAATGTGTTTTTGAGCTATGGTACGGTATTTTATCACGTCCATTCAAGTCTAAATGATTGTTTTTAGTGTCAAGATACTTTGTTTTTGCTTTTTCATGCTGGATATATCATAATCACATATATCAACCAGTGCTTGATGTTAATTGCATGCTATGTTTCTCTCTGTATATTTTATAACTAGAGTGTCGCATTTAGAGAACATTGTATTAGGAAATATATCTTCCCTGCACACTTCTGTTTAAGATTCTAATTTGTCTACACTCGCAATTCTTTATTTTGATGGATAAAGCACTCACATTGTATCTCTAATTCACAAGAGCGATATCATAATTAGACCATCTATGATTTTTACCTGCTGATTTATCTTAGGTAAATTTTCATTCACTTGAAGCTGTGTTTCGCTACTGTAACCAACAACTTGAAGTGGGTACAAATTACTAATGTTTGAGATTAGGCATTTGCAAATGTTGATGTTTAAGCACATATTTCATTCCCAATAACTGTGTTTTGGTCAGTTTATAAACAGAATAAATTATTAACCCCTAGAACACTGACCTATTCGATTTAAATTTTCAGTCACTGGAAGTTATGTATCGCTACTGCGATCCACAACTTCAAGTGACTGAAATGTGTGTTATTTGTGAAATTAAGTCCCAACATATATCAGTGTTTCAAAATTGTAAGCGCATTTCACTTTTAACAACTGGTTATAAAGGTGCCAATAAAAACGCAGAATGTTGGGCTAGCATCGCAGACAGCGGCCCAACATTGTGTAAACACATTGTGAGGTAAATTTAATGACTGACATATTGCAGTGTATAACACACCAGCATGAACGTGAGCACAAAGATTATCAAACACACTATTTCATCTTTTCTAATGTGAAGGGGAACGCAGATTTTAGAGATGGTGTGTTTTTGAAATGATAAAATATTGTGTCTCATAAATTGGTATGTTTCACACTTTAGTGACAGATATAGTATGCTGTATTTAAGATGTTTATATAGAATGTAGTGTATAATACTCATGATGAACCTAGTCAATGACATGCTACTGCGAAATGCCAAAAAGTACTGTTATGTTTATCCTTGCTCCCAGTAGTGTATGTGACAGCGAAAGTGAACAGAGTAGGAAAACAAACACTAGGGGAGCGAAAATTATAATAAACCTCAAATTCTGAAAATGTGTAGTGTTAAAAAATAAGAAAAAGTGAAGAGACAGACTGCCTCATACTGGCTACGGGCCTGGTGAAATCTTGAGCATTGTAGCATTCTGTAGCAGTGTAACAAAAATATACCAGGCTACGCAAACTGTATGATTTTTGATGCAAAGTTTTTAGAATTATGGCGAAACATCAAGATTTCATTCACCATAATTCGACCTTTAGATAAGAAAGGGTTTATCTGTCACTTTTCAAAGTGGCAGACACACCCTTTCATATTTAAGGGGACAATATGTGTCATCAGACAGCAATCTCTCTCATACAGACCATTGCTGGGTGCGGTCCTTACACAGTTGTCTATCACCCAAATTTTTTATTTTCGTGGTTTTGAATAAAAACGTTTAGCATATTTATGTCTTTTTTTTCTTAAAATTTGTCCACGTCCCTTTGGATATGAAATGGTGTATCTGCCACTTTGTAAAATGGCAGATACACCCTTTCATATCCAAAGGTCACTTTGTTTTCAAACAAGTTTTTAAAGCGAATAAAATGTCACTTAAATTCATGAGATATATTGTGGAGGTTACTCAAATATTTTCATTTTGCCAGGTGTCTAAAAACTGCTCTAATAAAACTTGATAGGCCAAGTGGGAACCAAGCAATAACACCCCCCCCCCCCGCCCAAACTTGAAAATAATGTAACAAATAGATCCCTGTCTATACTAAGGCAGCCGGAGTCTTCAATTATTTGTCTAATTTTGTAGGTTGTTGTCGTTTTTGTTACTAGGAACATGGGTTTGTCAATCTAGCAGATCACAAGCATTGTAAGTGATGACATTATTGCGTCGCCATGGTATTAAAGCGGCGTATCTGCTCCTTTACAACGCGACAGACCCTTTAATCTTGAAAGAAGATTTAAAATATTGGTTAACCGGTTATTTTTTGTAAGTAGTCATTATTATAACCTGAATTATGATTATGTAAATGAGTATATTGAATAAATCACCTATAAATTGTTGCTATTGTTTTGTCTCAGCACCCATCCCCCCTCCTCACGCTGGTCCAACATTAACAATTTAAGCGTTAAATTAAATAATTTATATCTTCAATTTCGATTTTTTTGCCAAGCGGAGTGATTTGATCAAGAAGTCCAGAAATCATAAATTCGCGAAAATTTAAACACACAAAATTTAACAGATCTACAGTATAATACTCGTATCCCAATTTTCCTTTAAACAGCCATTTCTCAATAAAATGTTTTTTTAAATTTGAAACTGTCGTAAATGTCTTAGTTAGCTCTTTCTGCTTTATTTGAATATCTATGTTATGTGTCTACGGCCATTAAAAATATTTTAATTCTTCCAGTGCGGGACCGTCTTTATACGTTACACACCATTCTGACCTTCAAAAGACGTCAAAATCTAACGACGGGTTAGAACCAACATTAAATGTTGTTCTAGTTGCTTTTTTCGTGATGTAAAGTAGCATTTTTAATGAACAAAAAAAAAGAATACTGGTATAGGATTTATTCACAAAAATAAACAATTGAACAATGTTAAATATATGTATAAATATACAATGACAACAAAATATAACAACGCTTATATAATTATCGAAAATATATGTCTTCATTATGGAGTTAACCCGTAATGTAACAACCACGTCTATAACTGTTTATAGCATTTTGATTTGTACTTTACAAATGAAGGATAAATGAGCAATAACCCTTTAAGCCCTCACGATGTATTAAAGCATCATTTAGCATCTCGGAAGAATGGCCTAATTTCCTGAAACCTGGTGGTTTTAGAACAAAAATATTCATGGATCTGTTTTAAAAATAACAGTATATTTTTTTCATTGTCACCCACTTCAAGTCATTTTCATCCACAAGTCGAGAATAGCGAAAGCTATTTGCGGCTTGTAGTGGATTAAAATGACAATGGTAAACTCAGGCTTCAAAGGGTTAAAGTCTTGCTAGATCTGAAAATCTACGGCTTCAAAAATGTTTCGAAACAAGTAAAATGTCACTGGAAATGATAAAATTACTTGTGAAAGAAATACTTCTTTTTGATATGTCTATTTTCCGTCATACTAATAAGATTTGCTTATCTTTTGACTCAAAGTGTAAAAATGTAATTTCACCCACTTGAAGTAGTGGGTCGCGGTAGCATCGAAATACAATAAATTTATTATTTATTATTATTATTTAGAGAAATAGACATATTGCACATTGAATTTCATCCACGCATCTACCAAAATATAATTGATGAATTTTAAGTGGTGTAAAACTTGTAAAATGTATGTATTTATTTATTCTTATACTAAGCCAATCGTCACAAGGGTTAAAACATTCTATTATAAAAAAGTTAACCCTTTAAGCCCTCACGATGCACTAAAGCATCATTTTGCATCCCTGAAAACAGGGTTTTATAATGAAAATTTCCATGAAACCTGTTGCCAACACATGGCAATTTTCGTCAATTTTTCACCCACTTCAAATCATTTTCATCCACTACAAGTCGAGAATTGCGACAGCAATTCGCGGCTTGTGGTGGATGAAGATGACAATCGTAAATTCAGTCTTAAAGGGTTAATATTTATTGTGACGCATTAAACTCGATCCGTGTAGTACATCATATCTGAATCTACAGTCATCATTAAAACAATATGTTCTGTATTAAGTAATGTATGCCTAAAATATTTCTTATTTGGCTGTTCTTTATATAATAGATCCCGGAACAGCCTCGTGAGATAATACAAAAAAAGTAAATATAAAATATAAATATAAATAATACTGTCAACGAATATGACTATACAACATTTCATAGAAAAATAATTTATTGTAAAAATACTTTTTATTGTTGAATTTTGTTTCCATCCTGCCAAACTATATTCCAAACAATGTTATATTACAGAGTCTGACACTTTTGATAATAATTTCCTTGATGATAAATTATTATATATAAAGTAGAACATCTTTAATATTAATTGGCTCCGAGATAACGTCAATAAAATATCCGTTTTTTGTTACAACTTTTCTGAGATTCTCTTGATATGGTGACTAGATAGCCACCTGTTTACTTAGTTCCTCCCTGGTCTTTTTTCTCAATAGCTTTGATTACAGAACATGCGGCGATGATTCCAATCAGCTGGAAAAACACAAATATAGAATTTAAAGATACAAATATAAAATAATTGGAAAAATAGAAGTGTATATTATTTTTTAATGATATTATTTCCGGGTTATTCTCTGTAGGACTCGAACACATTGCTTGCATTTTCTATGAAAATTGCTTGGTAATTAAAGAAGGATTCAGCATCAAATATCCCAGCAAACATGAGCCATTGACCCAATGTTGGCCTAATGTTGGGCCAGCGTCGTAGACGCTGGCCCGGCATTAGGCCAACATTGAGATGTTGCCTCCTGGATCTGCCACTGTGATATTTCTAGTAGCCTATATACAAGAATATATTAAAATGGAGCTATGGGGATCTCGCAAAAAACACTGATTGTCAATCATAATAAGTACATTTTCCGAAGCTGGTATCGATATTAACCATTTTACAACGCTGAAATATTTTTGTATAAACCATGGAGACAAAAGGGTTTCTCAATTTGAAATCATCAAAAATGTCTTAGTTATCTCTTTCTGCTTCATTTGAACATTTGAATACCTATGTTATGAGTCTACGGCTATTATACATCTGTAATTCTTTTAGTGCGGGGACCGTCTTTATAAGCCAGAATCTGACGTCTAAAATGATCCCCGCACTGAAAGGGTGGACACGCCAAGCACACCTATGATCGTGTTCAATATTTCTATTATCACGTCAAAAAAGGACATAGTTAAAGGGACTGGCCCAGGCTAAATTCATCAAAAAATCGGTGATTTTATTTCGGGTTCTTAATATGACCATATGATGTGAACGTGTACATAGACTAGAACTGCAAATTTTTATAATTTTTGTGCTGCGCATTCACCAGTTAGGCTAGATATAGACGACGAAATTCCCGCATTTCCTATTTTTGACATGGTTGTCAATAATTAGAAATCAGGAATTTCGTCTCTATATCTAGCCTAACTTGTGAAGGCGCAGCACAAAAATTATAAAAATTTGCAGTTCCAGTCTATGTACACGTTCACATCATATGGTCATATTAAGAACCCGAAATAAAATCACCGATTTTTTGATGAATTTAGCCTGGGCCAGTCCCTTTTATATGACATCCCAGCAAACATTAGGCGTTGGTGCAGAGATGGTTTACTACTGAGTCAACGTCACAACACAAAATTAAAAAAAAACTTACGCAATTCTAGTCTATGAATGGATATGTTCACTTCTTATGGCCATATTAAAAAGCCAAAATAAAAAGACTAATTTTTTTATGATGTTAGCCTGATTATGTCGCTTGAATTAAAAAAGTGAGTAAAAATGAGTTAGTTCACCTCAATAAGAGCTATTCCTGCGGCGATTCCCATAGCGATCTTAGAGTATTCGTCCAGCTTGTCGTGGATGGCGTCATAACATCCCTGAAAATAATAGAAAACATCATATAACTACATCCACAGGGACCCATACAGCAAGGGTTTGTCGTTTATAATGTAAATAAGCGTGCTCCACAATTCAATTGTACTGTTATTTGAAAGTTAATTTTTGGAAGTCAAACTGTTTTAAGTACATTTCAGTTGATCAACATGCCCTCGCCAAAAAAAGACAAAATACTAGAAAAGCCGGTAAATATCATATGCAATGAGATATACATACATACATATATAGACTGATACCAGTGTACTTATCGTTTAGTAGTTATCGTGTATATTGTAAGTAGGCCTACTTGGCACGTGTATATTTGCAAAAATTATGTTTTTTAATATAACATGTCAACATTGATGTTAATTTTAGCCACCTTTTTTCAGTCACCTTTTGTATATACATGTACTCTGTAAGACAAATAAGTCCTAATTCATTGTCTTAATAAAATGCTTGCCTGTCTATATTCATAATGAAAATCACTCAAATATAAACTTACGATTTTATTGGTAGTTGATGCATTGGCTGTGAGCATGCAGGTCTCTAGGTCCAGGAACTCTATTTCATCCATGCTCCCCGGGAACTTTCCTGAGTCCACCATTTTACAGCATGTTGGAGGTACCAGAGCGACACCTGTGAACTGTACACCGTTTCTGTTTATGGAATAGGTTGAGTTCCAGGCTGTGGCCATGTCATAGTCTGTATAGTTATCCACGCCGCAACACTCAAACTGTGAATAAATTAGAATAATAATTAGCATAATTATTAGTAGTAAAATGTTCACTTCACTAAATAAATATAGTGTTTAGAATTATGGAAACAATACAATTCTACTGTTATAATGGTGTTAGGTAGTCTGTACAGTAGGCCTATCACTTTTGTTTTAAAAAGCGGAAAGGAAAAAAAATCAAGTTATTTAAATTGAAAAAATGTAAAGTTCCATGAATACTGTTTATAAATTGTCTAAATGTGTACTGTCTGTTGAAATGTCACAATGTTTATTCTAAATGTTTATTACGGTTTCATTTATAGTGTACGTATATCGCTGAAATTAAATGTAATTTAACATGTTATGGAATTCCTTCGTATCAACTAAATATTTAGGCCTACTATTTATCTTGCGTAATTAAATAAACAAGTAAAAGCTTGATATCATGTCATACAGCAGCATAGATAGATCCCAGGTGTTAAATATCTATTTATTTGTAAACTTACCAAAACTTGTGAAATATCGAAGGCGGCAGTCAAAGCGTCCACTGCCTCTACAAACTCTCCACTGTTATCAAATGTAACTCCTGGAAATAAAGAACATGCTCATCAGATCTAGATGTAAACTATGACAATATTTGTACTACCATATTAGACAAACGTAATGTAAAATTGTTCAAAGTAGGCCAATGACTGAACTGATGATTTAAATGTTATTGCCAAATTAAATTCCAATAATATATAGGCCTATTATAAACAAACGTGAATATCGGTGTAAAACGTTCCCGATTTTAAGGCAACATTTTAAAATATCCACTCAGATTTTTTTCTAATTGTTGTTCAACTACGGTTCTCTGAGCAACCCTAGGGTTAACCTTTACAGCGCTGGAGTAATGTTGTATAAGACCAAATGTTTTTTGTCTCGTTTTCGTTTGACAATAATAAAATGAAATGTCATAGATTTAATCACATGAAATTACTTTATGGCCAATATACAGTTAGCCATTACAATGCGGAAATATGTAAGCATGAACCATGGACACCATTATAAGTCTCTTAGTTAGCTCTTTCTGCTTCTTTTAAATACCTATGTTATGGATCTACGGTCATTTTACATTTTTTACTCTTTCAGTGTGGGGATCGACCTTAGACGTCAGAATCTGACGTCTAAGGTCGGTCCCCGTTCTGAAAGGGTAAACACACATGTTAGATGTTACGTATTTTTCTTACCCTCATAATCGTCTTGTAATAATTCGAGCAGAAAAGTTGTCAAATGATCGTCGACCTATGAGAGAAAAACACAATTTTTAAATAAATGTACCCACAGTTGAACTTTAAGTACAATTCGCGAATATTGTCATAGGCTGTATTATTCACATATTTCATGTATATATTATATTATTCACGCTTTAAATAACAGTTTTAAATATGTCAAAAGTCAATTTTAAATATCTAATACAATGCTAGAACATTATTAGTAATAAAGGCTTAGACAACATAAGTGACGAAATACAATTGCCAATAAATTTAATTATAATTTATACACCACAACGGCAGATGATCATTGGGTAATAAGGTTAAATCCATGTCATGTTTCAAGGAAGAGGATTATAATTTCGTTTTAAATTACACCATCAAATTATAAATATAAATAAGCCACATGAATAAGCTTTGTTTTCATTTAGAAGGTTATAATGTAGCATTAGAGATAATAATTACAACAAGGTCATAAGGTCATATTAGAGGTTAGAGGTCATATATATTGATAGAGGTCATATTCTCACCTCGTCTCTGTAGAAAACCACCGCCACCACAGCGCCAACCTCAAGAATGATGGTCAACAACAGGAAGACGAAATACTGAAACAGATCAATGAATAAAAATAGTCATGACGTCACCGAATACACGAGGCCCGATTTCAAATAATTGTAAGAGCCCCTCCCCCCGCCCTTTCCTCTTGAATAGCAGCTGATTGTTTATCTAAAGGGTTATTTATTACTTTGAAAACAAACAATTAAAAGTAATCTGCATGCTATGGCTATGCAGACCACCTTGCCGGTGATGAATCAACTTCATATTTTGCACAAGCATAGGCCCGGCCCAGAACGTGGCCGATGGACTTTTAAATTTTAATTAACCCAACGATTTCGCCTAATGAATTTAATTGGTTTCCCCTGATTAAGGACAACAAATCTACCCCAGCAAACATCAGACGTTGGCTCAACGTTGGTTTACTGTTGGTCCCCCGTCTACGACGCTGGCCCAACAGTAAACCAACGTTGGGCCAACGTCTCATGTTTGCTGGGTCTCCATCGTGAAAGCAGGATACGCGTAGACGTGATGACACTCACGTACCTGGAAGACCTTCAGAGCAAACATATGGTAAGCGCGAACATATGGTGAGCGACATGTTATCTAGTCGCTATACTATACTCACCATTTGCAGCAGACATTTATTCTCCCGTATAGCTCCACAGCATCCACAGAAGCCAAAGATGAAGATGACCAGACCGGCGACTATTAGGACGATAGACGCGCTCTCTATGATGGAGAGGTCGTCAGCGGCATCCGCCAGGCTCTCGCCGGCGTCAGGGATACGGGACAGGTTCTCTATCAGGTAGTCCTTGTCCAGCAGGATGAAGATCCCAATGGCGAGACAGACAGCTCCCAGGATCTGAAAAAAAAGGCTTTTTATTTATTCTGTGAAACTCAATAGCCTTGACCTACCGAGCGAGCTAATACAATGATGGAGAGGTCTTATATAACTTTCTTTTTCATCGAATTGCCATTCAAAACGGTATCCGGTGACGTCAGTGCTTTTCACAAAATAGGTTATTTACGACACAGTTTAATCATTCTAAGTGAGTAGGCCTACTTAACCCTACAAGCGCTGAAACATTTTTGTATAATTCATGAAGACCAGTGGGTTTTTCAATTTGAAATCATAATAACTGTCTTAGTTAGCTCCGTGTATTATTTGAATGACTATATTGTAGCTCATTATAATTTGTTTCATTTTTTTGGCGTGGGGTTCGATCCCCGCGCTGATAGGGTTAACCTTTTCACTACCATACATGACGGAAATTTCCGTCGTCATTCGTCAATGAACGTAACCATAAAATGACACAAATTTTCGTCAAATATATACTACATTTATGTATTTTTCGTCATTTGAAGCTGGAAATTGCGTTAGCAATTCCAGCTTCAAATGACGAAAAATAGAACTCGTACACCAGTATATCTGGATCCTGGCATGCACCCCGGCCTGGAAGTCAAAGGGTTAAATGGCTTTGTTTTATTGTCAGTTTCTGCGCAGGCTTAGATATATAGACAGAGGGCTTTTAAACTGTGATTTTTTCTCTGCTGCTATATTGAGCACAATTCACAGCTATTTATTTACCCCATTTCACGATCACAGGTATGTCCAGATGTTCAATCACAGTCACAGGTAAGTAACCAAATTTAAACTGCGCCTCTATTGGAAAATCTATAGGGGGGAGGGGGGCTATCTTGAATTGTAAACCATTATAATTTTTTTTTTTCTAAAAAAAAATTATAACAGATAATTCATGCGATCGCAATTATCAGAAAAAAATCATCTCTGATCAGAGTTCACAGTTATATTTGGGGATCAGATCACAGTAACGGGCAATTACCCAAATCACAGCTAATTACAAGTCCCAATAACGAACCACAGTTTTAAACTGTTGAAAAAGGCCCAAATAACGGATAACGGAATAGGTATCCCCCCCCCCTTCATATATAGACGTACACAAGGTGAACAAAAATACTTACGAAGAATATTGCGTTGAAAATGACAAGGAAGATTTTTGATAACGCAACGGAGCACATCTTGTCCTGAAACAAAAAAAAATAGTTAGAGATTTTAACATAGATATGGAAGAGGTAAGAATAAAATTAGGCCTATATACTGTAGATCTGGTAATATTCGCGAGTACAAATTCGCGAATTTAGGAATCTCGCAAAAAATATTATTATAATAGCAGACAGACAGACATACATATATTTTATTGATAGAAAAAAGTCATTACAGACCTTTTTGTCATAGAAGTGAAAGAGATATATGTACATGTATATACAAGATTGTTAATTTGTTAAAATCATATGGCAATATACATGTTATGACATGCACAACTAATATCATGTTCAGTGGCATTGCCAAAATAAAAACTGGGTATTTCGATAAAATAAATGACTACTACTTAAACAAATTAAATTAAAAGGCATTGCCAAGATAACATCTGACTATAGCTGACCAAACATATGTGAGTAATTTTCACCCACTTCAAGTTGTGGGTCGCGGTAGCGAGACAGAGCTTGAAGTGGGTGAAATTTGTATAAGATTAGCCTACTTAGCAAGCAAAGGATTAAACAAATTATCGACCTCAGAAAAAAAGACAGCTAATAGGATTTCATTTAATTATTAGGCTTTTATTGGTTGAGTAGCGTTAGTCGTTTTTGCAACCAAGAAAAATAGAATCAGATCCTTTTTTTGTTGAAATCGACATTAATAAAATAAAATGATACTAATACAAAGTTGCATGCTTTAAAAATTGTTCTACTTGTAGTTGTCTGATAAGTTTCTACGTTTTCCAGAGGTTTTCCTGCTACTCTTATACTAAATGTAGTTATTTTATCCTGGTTTGGCGCGGGAAACAAGCATTGTGTATAGGCCTAGTATATTTTTATTTAATTTTACTTTCAAGTGTAATTACTATGTATATAAATTGTATCCTGGATGTCGAGCTCAGTTATGGCGCGTATTCGACATCCTGATGTACACAATTTTATTTACAATTGCATATTTGTACGATTATTGTATAGGCCCTATATTGGTGTATATAAAGCCGAATAAATATATCAATTCATTTTACTAAGTAGCTGATCTGACCTTTTTGGTTCAAAGGATACACTCCGATTCTGCTTAACCTTCTTAATTCTGGAGGCGCTAAATTATATAATGCGACGCTGGCCCAACATCAAAACAACATTGGTTCAACGTTTTGAGTTTGCTGTGGCGATACATATTGAGGAAAACAGCTTTATGGATTATCCGTGGCGGTGACGTCACAAGCACATCGTAACACGTACGCCTTGTTTAGGTGTGATCATACCGTAACCTAGCAACAACTGTTACGTCACAGACACTAACAAATCTGCTCCCGTGACATAACCTGATATGTGTCACGTGTTACAAACGCCGTATGTGACACTGTAACCCTTTGGTCCCAAAAGGTTAATCAGGTGATCTCCTGCTGAGTGTCATACACAACTATTACCCTTACAACGCCGAAATATTTCTGTATAAACCATGGAAACCAAAGGGTTTTTCAATTTTAAAATCATTTTTAACTTTTTCACTACCATACATGACGGGAATTTCCGTCGTCATTCGTCAATGAACGTAACCATAAAATGACACAAATTTTCGTCAAATATATACTACATTTATGTATTTTTCGTCATTTGAAGCTGGAAATTGCGTTAGCAATTCCAGCTTCAAATGACAAAAAATAGAACTCCTACACTAGTATATCTGGATCCTGGCATGCACCCCGGCCTGGAAGTCAAAGGGTTAATATCTTAGTTGGCTCCTTCCGCTCAATTTTACTACCTATATTATGGATAAACGGCCAGTATACATATCTTATTCTTTCAGTGCGGGATCGACTTCAGACGTCAGATTCTTACGTCAATAGTCGATTCTCTCACTGAAAGGGTTAATGGTTTTTTTTTTAATTAAGAAAGCAAATAATGATTCTTGGTAATGAAATTTGTGTTTAGACAGTAGGATGGTTTTAATTTGAGCATTAAATAGCAAATTCTACCCACTTGAAGTTGTGGGTCGCAGTAGCTTGTAGAAATATGGTTTATTTTAGTAAACGTAAAAAGCTACTGCGTACGTAGACTGACATATAGATTTAAACAATAAAAGCAGTAGTGCAGTCCACAGATCGTCATTTTAATATTGAAAAATAACAAGAAATATGAGTATTTTTTATCACTAAGGCTTCGAAACTATGGGTTACGGTAATGGGATTATGTTCTCAAGTCTAGTTCTTTCCTAAATAACAGTTTATAAATATATGGAATATATTATGTATTATTAAATATTATATAGAATATAGAAAGGACCTTTCTATATTCCTTGGTTTTCGTCGTCAAGTACAACTTCAAATTGATGATAAATCGTCCTCTTGGAACCAAGGGGTCATACACGTTACCTGTTAAAGTAGCAGGTGTGACCTTTTGTTTTCAAGAAGACAAAATAAATAATGACAATTTAGCATTTACAGAGTCATAGTTCAATTATAAACTCACTGGATGAATAAATAATTAGTGAGTAATGTTTACGTTTTAGTTTATAATAACAATTATTTGAGTATTATGTCTAGTTTTAATTTCAGCTATATCCAGATTAAAAACACCTAATAGAGAAATAATTCCCATCTGAAAAGTATAATTGATTCAAATCATAATAAATATAATAATATTATATGTGGTTGAGTTTGTGTCTCTATAATTTCACGGAATTTTTGCGGAAAACTGCTTTTCTCATATTGAGTGAATCATTTTCGTCAATCTATTTGGAAGAAAAAGTACTATATAACAAGATAATTTAGACATTTTGATTTCAATATAATGATGATGGATACATTCGGTCCAAACAGCACAGGGGTTACACAATTAACCAAAGCTGGTGAATTTGTACATAAATATGAACTTACTGTTTCTCAGTAAACCTGGCTGTGTAGATTTCCCGTCCTGATAGTGTCGCTCCTTGTTGGATGTAGCTGGGTTTGATGATTCCTACACACGGAACTAACCTGTTATAGGACAGTTGCTTCTCTCGTAGTCATGTCAACTAGAAGGCGCTCGCGCAACAAGACATGATACATTCAGCCAATTATGATTTAATGTTGGGCCAACGTCTACGACGATGGCCCAACCTTAAATCGACATTGATTGATCGCGTTCGCACAATAGCCGTAAACGGATTATGATGAGACGGGCATGCTCAGGTCAGTCAGGGGTCAAACACCCTTTCTGCGCCAGGGAAGGGAAAATAATTAGTGTTCAGGTTTGCTAATTATATATTATCAGAAATGATCTGATCCATTTCTGATATTATGAAGGCATTATATAAATGGCAATGGCAATGCCTTTTAATATGATTTTAATTTTGTATGTGATACCATATGTGAATTGTCGTGTGATTTTAGCAAATTAACCATCTTGTATATACATGAACATATATTATATCCTTTTTATGACAAATAAGTCAGTAATGACTTTTCTTTATGTCAATAAATATCTATCTATCCATACATTTTACATCTTAGAGCTGGAAAGTGGTATTCACATAAAAAGGCAATGCCATTCAAGTTGATTTTAATTGTAGTTATATTGTATGGATATTCAAAATAATAATATGTGCTTTTACAAAGCACACCAAGGCAATGTCATCAAACTTAATAATACGTGTAGCGATCATAGATATTTGAGTACAAACCATGGAAGCCAAAGGATTTTTCAATTTGAAATCATCATTTTAAATGTCTTCATTAGCTCTTCCTGCTTCATATCTATGTTATATTTCTACGGCCATTATATATTTTTCATTCTTTCAGTGCGTTGATCGACTTTAGACGTCAGAACCTGATGTCTAAAGTCTTCAGGTTAAGGAATCTGTGATTCTACCAACTTAACATCTTGTTTAAATATGCATAGATATATTTATGACCAAATAAGCCAGGAATGACATTTATTGTCGTCCGGCTATAGCCTAAATGGTGGGGATTAAAATATCAATTATTTATCAAATCAATCTGGCTTGAAATTGCAACGCTATACCGCACAGGTATTTAAAACCGGACTAGCGCAATAACTGGTTTGTAAAAAAATCGATAATTATTACGAAGCCAAAATTTATAATTCAGCCGTTGAGTGACAAGTGTTGACGCATGTAATGTGATCAGCACCTGGTCAGCGACATTCGCAGCCAACGCGAGACGTTGGTCCAACGTTGGTTTAATATTGGGCCACCGTCGTAAACGGTGACCCAACATTAAACCAACGTTTGACTAACATATCGTGTTTGCTGACAATGTATCCTAATATTATGTTTATGACGTCATTATGACTATGACGTAATCTCATGACGTCGACAACAGGTGGCAGCGTTATGAAAGCTTCACGCTGATCAATGTTATTGACGAGGAATTATTAAGAATTATTATAATAATATTTTGCGGACGAAAATGCTTGAATTTTGTTGATATTAAATTTTGGATTTCATAAATAAAATGGTTGAATAATTTGATGATAGACGAATGGATATATTGAGATATAGAACAATTATTATGGTTATATATTGAAAGAACGAATGGATATTATTTACATAGAGCTATTATCATTTTTATCACTGAAATGCACCTTCACTTGAAATACAATTTGACTAATGTCATTATGCAGTTTAATTTAAATAATTTTATTATTTTGTAGATCAGCATTTCGTTAAATTGTATACATGCTCTCAGTTTGCTACTTCGTACACCACATATTTATACAATTGTTTATTTTTAAATATTATTGTATGTTAGCCTACTTGTATATCTTCATATATACACTATATATATCTTCATGATGAGCCTACATACCGTCACAATAAGGTCGTTCTGTGCTTTCACGTCTGATATCTTGCCTGGATAAGTATGATAAGTAAGATAAGATAACATAAGTTTTATTTCAAGTCGCACAGATTAAAAATATAACATTAGCTTCAATCAGATACAAGTGACAAAGAGCTCCAGATTTTCGGGGCCAAAACAAAAGGAATTTGTTCCATGTCGCACCCTCTTTTTGAGAGGAATTTTCAGCATATTTTCAGCATTTTTTAAATTAATCAGTTCCAGGAGGTATGTCGGTGTAAATCATTAAGAATTTTAAAAGTCTCGTAACTTCCAGAGATGGCAGGCGAGCTTTATTCAGGAGGGACTCATATGAGGCTGTATGATTGGAATAAACACACTTAGAGCCATATCCTGTTGAATGAGCAATGTAGTATTTATGCAGTCGATACACAACAGGTGGCGCATCGCTGGCATCAGTGCAGCAAACAAAAAACACTTGCGTGACATTTTTAATTAATTAATTAATTAATTAATTAATTAATTAATTAATTAATTAATTAATTAATTAATTAATTAATTAATTAATTAATTAATTAATTAATTAATTAATTAATTAATTAATTAATTAATTAATTAATTAATTAATTAATTAATTAAATAATTAATTAATTAATTAATTAATTAATTAATTAATTAATTCATTCATTCATTCATTCATTCATTCATTCATTCATTCTTTCATTCATTCATTCATTCATTCATTCATTCATTCATTCATTCATTCATTCATTCATATATTCATTCATTCATTTATTCATTCATACATTCATTCATTCATTCATTTGTTTATTAATTCTTTCAATTATCCGTTCATTCATTCATTCATTCATTCCTCCATTCATTCATTCATTCATTCATTCATTCATTCATTCATTCATTCAGTATAGAAGCATGTCCACATTTATAATTTTTTTTAATATATTTTGTTCTTGCCTAAAAAAATAAAATTGCAGAGAAACGGGTGGTGGTTATGTTTTAAATGGCGCGCGCGACGACGTGAAACAAAAATAATAATTCTGTTTTATTTTGCCTAAGTTGACGCTTTGACCCTTCAACATGTTTAAGCGTTAATCACGGCTATCGGCTAGTCGTTTCTAAACCGTTTTATTAGCCGACTAAATAACTAGTATTGGGAAATAAATTAATTATAAATGTTCGCAAATGTTTGCTGGTTAAAAAATAGGCTATTTATAACGAAACCATTTCGTTCTCAAATTATACAGCTATGAGTAATTTTAGGCAACTTCAAGTTGTGGGTTGCGCTAGCGAGATACAACTTCAAATGGGTAAATGTAAGTGAGATCACTTAAAGTTTGAGTGATAAAACATTGTTGGGGCAACGTACGTTGGTTTAATTGGTTTACGGACTGAATCAGCTTTTTCCTGCAAAAAGCCCGGCAGCGCCGCGTGGTGAGTGACAGGGAACTAGACGGTGTATATGTAGCACGCATTTGCCTCCAATGACGTCATGGAGGAATTCCCTGCTTTGCGTGAGGGTCAAGAAGCTAACATGATAAAAAGTTAGACCTATAACGAATTTATTTCTTAAAGTAGGTGAGTCGTCACGATTCGCTGAGCACACATTGTGGTCAATGTTCTGAGTCACAAGGTAAATATTATTGATCAGAGAAGAGAAACTATTCACCTGCTTTAGCTCCCGACAATGCTGAATTAGGCTATGTTTGTATTAGTCAACATTGTCACACGGTCCCGCCCCCGGTTGACAAGCTGCCTATTGAGAAAACAGGCGAGGCACCAGTGTGATGTCTGCTCACCCTCACCTGACTGTCTAGGGGTGTACAATCAAGTTGTGACGCAGAAAAAATGTATGGCCGCCACCGTTAATAAGTTTTTAAGGTCACGTCTGGAAAATATAAACAATTGAAAATTCGAATCGAGCTGGTATGAACAGTATAAACGGCGGCCATTTTGTTTGAATTTCTGGAGTCTATAAACAACATCCAGCTCCCCGTCTGGAAACGAGGTGCCAGACAGGTGCCCCGTCTATGTTTGTATAAACCGTGGAGAGCAATTTAAATTTGAAAGCAAAAACGTCTTAGCTAGCTCTCTCCTCTTCATTTGAATAGCCTACCTATATTATGGGCTTACGGCCATTATAAAAAAAAATATTCATCCATTTAGGAGATCGATTTTAGATGTCAGAATCTGGTAAACAGATATAGCCTAGGACGCGAGCAACAAACAACATATTAATTGCTAAACCTAGGCCTACACGATGTGTTCCATGGTGCGTTTAAAAAAAACGTATTTCTGCTCGTATTCATTTTCGTGTATGCCCCCGGGCAGGCGCGGATCTAGAGGGGGGGGGCGCTGGGGGCGCACGCCCACCCGTTTTTGAGCCAAACTCTTTAAAAAGTTCCCTAAATTGCCGTAAATATGCCTAAAAACTCGCACCAGAGCCACCTGCGCCCCCTCCTTTTTTAAATCCTGGATCCGCCCCTGCCGGGTGTAGGATCTATGTGAACACCCTCACCTAAATAACATAACAGGGATTTTACCGTTCGTATATATGCGTGTTTAACATTTTTGCCTTCTTAGGCCTATTATTAGGCCTACTTGTGTCTCGCTACAGCCATTCCAGCTCTAAATTTGACTAGACCTAGGCCTTAGCCTACAGTAATTTCGCAGATTTAACATATAGGCCTAGTTCATCTTAAAACTCTTTCAGTGTGGGGACCGTCTTTGGACGTCAGAATCTGATGTCTGTAGACGATCACTGCACTGAAAGAGTACACATTTTACTAATGACAGTAGTCTCATAACATAGGTATTGAAATGAAGAATTTTTTTTTAAAAACCCTTCGGTCTCCATGGTTCAAACATCAGTTAGCAAACGCATATATACAAAGTTTAACTTATGTAAGGCGCATTTGGGTAGCTAAAAGTAAAAAGGGCGCTCTAAAAGTAGTCGTGTTTGATTAATTGATTGATTGATTGACTGACTGATTGATTAATTGGTTATTGGTTGATTGATTGTTTAATTGCTTGAGTGTTGAGGGCGGGGGCCCTAGGGTAGTGGTTAGCACCGCTGCCTTTCACGCCAGAGTTCGGGGTTCGGTTCCCGGTTTCGGCGGTTTGAAAGAAACAAAATTGTTTCTTCCCCATCCACGTGTGAAAGTTAGTATTGTGGGAAGCCTCTGTGACCGAGAGGTAGCGTGCTCGGTCTCAGACCGCCAGGGCTCGAATTTCGAATCCTGTGTCTGGAGGACAGTGTCATCTCAATCATCTCACCATCCTCAGGAGGTTCTCCTGGCCCAGTTTAGCCTATATGTGCACAAAGGTGGCCTAAAGCCCGACTCATTTCATTTTATTTGAGTGTTTGATTGATTGATTGATTGATTGATTAATCGATTGGTTGATTGAGGCCTACACTGCGAAAAATACAAGGGTTTAGTTAAAAAAAAAATTAATGGGTCGACAAAAATGTAAATTGACATCTTCGATTCCTAAACGATTCTTTATAAGTGAAGCTGCTGGTGAAAAAATGAAAGTTAATTTCACGATTTAAAAAAAATGGTTAGTGTACCCACACGTCTGCCGCCTCTCGTTGGGTGCACTGTGTCATGTACACAGTATACATTATTTATGAATCACTGGGGCTTCTCGTGGTAGCGGTACACTATACCGTTAACATGCCTGTGCTGAGAAATATGGGTCGTGCGTCGTGCCATGTCATTTATGCGAGATTCTGGCATAATTCAATATGGCGCTTTGCAAAAGCCGACCAGATCTATTCTATCCAGAAACTAACCGATAAAAAATAACGATACAGGGAACTAGTTCATGAAGAAGTCAACTCATAGGAAATATGATGTATTTTCGAAAAAGTAAAACCAAATCTTCCCATATAATAAATAATTTAATACCTAGAACTAAATAAACTATTTCTCTTATTTTGTATTCCCCCAAATATGACTGCAACTTTGGTGATAGACACTTAACTTGACAACTGATTAAACATAGGAAATGGTCAGTGCCCAGGGTGCCGGAGTTCATAATATGGGCTATCAGGCTATCATTGACCTATATGATTACCTTAGGTTGTTTGGTTATCAGACCTGGGTTATCATGGTTATGAGGGCTTAGTATAGGGGGCACATGTCCTAGATAGTGACATAGTCAGCTGTCACAGAGGTAGGCTATCTAGGCCTGTATGACTCGGGAGACCATCGGCAATAATACACGGCCCAGTGGTGAATTATGATCAACGTTCTCTGATTTACCCAGTAAGCCTATAGGCTACAGAGGTAAGCATACTTTTTTTACTATGATTATGTAGGCCTATCCGTAATATTCTTGACCAGGTAGGCCTAATCTAGACGTAGGCTCTAGGCCTAGGTCTAATCTATATTGACTGTATTTGAAATATCTATATTCAACTATATTTTAAATTTCTACTAAATACTAGTGCTGGATGAGCATGTTGAATTTGTACAACGTCGGCCCAGCGTCTTCGACGTTGGACCAACATCGTACAAATGGTATACAAATGTTTTTTGTTTGCTGGGTTTAACCCTTTCAAGCCTGAATTTACCATTGTCATCTGTAGGGGCC
This sequence comes from Flabesymbios commensalis, assembly GCA_964017125.1. Classification (NCBI taxonomy): domain Eukaryota; kingdom Metazoa; phylum Annelida; class Polychaeta; order Terebellida; family Flabelligeridae; genus Flabesymbios; species Flabesymbios commensalis. The sequence goes on from OZ024915.1 coordinate 75,172,082, forward strand.
GTTCAACAATTACGTAGGCCTAACCACTGACCTGTAATCTATAGCCTACGTCTGTGGGCCTAACGTTTTTTTGGACGCTTTTTTACCCCCCCCCCCCCTCCCCCTTTGTAACGCTTTTTAACGTTACTTTGATCACGCTCCGTAACGCATCGCTTAACCCCTCCCTCCCCCTCCAAGCGTTACGTAATTGTTGAACGGCCCCGTAGGCCGCGAATTGGCAATTTGCTGTCGCAATTCTCGACTTGAAGTGAGTGAAAAATTTAAGAAAATTGCCATGTAGACCTATTGGCAAACCAGTTTTATGGAAATTTTCATTCAAAAACCTTGGTTGTAGGAAAATTAAGTCTGTTTTCAGGGATGTAAAATGATGCTTTAATGCATCGTCAGGACTTAAAGGGTTACACTAGACAGACAATCAGTCAGAGACTGCAAACCTGCTCGGAAATTAATGATATTGACATGAAACCTAGAGTGGCAATATTACATTCATTCATAAACAGATAAACATGATAAAGTGGGTAGTAAAAGGGGATGATCAAATATGACGTCATAGATTCAACCTATTCCATTCATCTATAAACATGACAAAGGTGGGTAGGTCTAGAAAAGTACAAACAGTTGTGAGACTATGACGTCATAAACAGGCAGACAGGCAGACAAACAGACAGATTTGCGTGAGGCCAACCGAATTCACACAAAACCCCCCCCCCCTTTTCAAAATCCTGGATCCGCGAAGGAAAATGGCGGATAATAATGGAAATGCGGGAATTTTGTCTCTATATCTAGCCTAACTGTTGAATGTGCAGCACAGAAAATTTAAAAAATTGCAGTTCTAGTCTATGTACATGTTTACATCATATGGTCATATTAAGAACCCGAAATAAAATCACCGCTTTTTTATGATTTTAGCCTGGGCCAGTCCCTTTAACCAGGAATGATTGCATTGATCTATTTCCCAATTTACTATTAATCTGCTAACATGGTTATTGCGGAATCAATTGAAAATCCAATAAAAAGCCCATATAGTCCAGTAGAAATCGATACAAAAAATAATGAACCCGGACATTTTCCATCGCAGACCGTTTTTGGTATCAGATTGTTCAGGGGCATGTCTCAAGTCATCAAAATCGCACTTGGAGAACCCATTTTTTAGTGGGTCAAAGTACACCACCCTCAATAATCTCATTCTAACATCAGTTCATTATAATTAGCGTGATTGCTCTTGTAATTATGTTGATTAACATGATTAAGGTGAATTTAACATATGTAACGTCAATAATATACACCAGAGGCGCCTTAAGATATCTGAAGGCAGGGTTGGGGCCAAGTATACATCGGTACTGAGTTGTACTTGCCTGTACTTAAGTACATTTTTTCGAGTACTTGCTTGTACTTTGTACTTAAGCTTCAAAAATGTACTTGTACTTGTACTTCCACCCAAGTACATTACGAAGTACTTGGTACTTGAAGACAAGTACATTGCAAGTACATCCCGTTTTTTTCCAAAAAAAATAAATATTATAATTTACTTCTTCAGACTGGAAATATTTTCATTTAGTAGGATCAATATACCACGCATATATACCCGGACCCTAAAAAAATGCAAGAAAACGTTTTATGCCAGAAATCCATAGTATATGATCAAGAGAATACCATATGAAAAGTTTTCTGCATTTTGGTCACGGGAAAGGGTAGATTTGACGTCATCATGGTCCCGTTAATTGCTGTGATTGCCTAGGAATTCATGGCTATGTTTTGATATACATGATATATGGACTCATCCATTTACAAGTAGTTATGATTATGTTGAATTGTACTTTTCAATCAATAATCTTCTAAAGTGCACATATCCTCAGCGGACCAAGCTCAGAGGCCTAGCCCATCAGCGACTTATTTTATGTTATTGTAGTTTATAAGCAGCCACGACGTCAACCTTGCAAAAATACTCCCAAACCACTTTATATCAGATTATGGTAGGGGAAGTATACGTAAAGTCAGTCAGACTCTGAATGATGCCAACCTTTCATGATTGATAATTTTTAGTTATTCAAAATGGCGTCCAGTCCATATGTGGGCCACAAATGACCTACACGATGATCAATAATTTGTATAATGTCATATGGTAATGCATACACATGATACATATCACACATTTAGGCTGCTATATCTATTTCAAACTGAATCGATTGAAAGAAAACATTAATAAAGTTTTTTTAATTCAAAAGGAATTAGATCATTTCTACCAAAATTGTTATAGGCCATTGTATTATTTGTGCACACATAAAACTTCTTGGCACTATACATACTTATTACACTTGTGAATACGATTTATTGGTATCATTTGGAATACTAAATCAATCTATTCGTAAGCATCTACGAATAATAAGTCCCTCCCTACACTAGCATCAATCGGTATGCCACCGAAATGTGTCTACTTTGCATATATGCATTCCGTCACGTGTGTAATTGAACGGAAATGACGAAATCAAACTAATAATATATCATCAGCAAGAACGGTACAAAACGTCGTCATATGACTTCACTATAGCAAAAGTGAGTGTTTGTGGAGAGAATATCACTAACCAATGTAGCTATGTTTTTTTTATTGCCTACAGGAACAACATCAACTGGTCACTTGGTAAAATCTTGAACAGTCTATCATGCATTTAGGAAATACGGCTGCAAAGTAGATAGCAGTGGTGGATAGAGGGGGGGGGGGGGTGCGTAATTTGGCATAATTATGCCCCCAAATTCTGCTCCCTTGGCGCCCCCTTTTTCAGATCCGCCCTAGATAATGACTCAGGTGTGCCAATAAGCATGATAAGCAATGACAATGCACCAAAATCGACCAATCTTTTAAATGGGGATTTCAATCACTGAACTATACTTTTACCAACAGCTCATTTATGTTTTGTATTTAAATTATTGCATGGAGTTAATTGAATTTAAGTCATGTGCTGAAAGTAGTGTAATATGTTCGCTTTGTTGAATACACAATATGTGGAATAACCTACTATATTATCAGATTATTAGAACAATGAAAATACTTGTATTGTGAATATGTGGGTTAGTTAAAAAAAAACTATCTATAAAGTTTCCACAAATTGATTCCCCGACTTATTATGATTTATTTAACGTTCCATTACAATAGTGAATTCATAACAAATGGCGGCCATTTTGAATTTTCACCTCTTATATAACCTCTAATTTACAAAAAAACTCCAAAAAATAACTCTGCGGCCTTAAATTGTTCAATATTGAGGTATAACCTGTTTTTTTGTGTTATATGACAAAATAGCTAGACCACCGTCTAATTAATATGCTAATATATGTAAATCATCAAAAAACAACAACATATTTCCCAGCTGCAAATCACAGCGAATTTTTTTACACCTTATCCAGGTCCATACTCTATCTAACATTAAAAAAAATGGCTGTTATGGAAATGTCTGGGTCCATGTCAATTTCTACTTGACTAATTAGTACGTTGCAAATTATTGTTATATAATAGTTAACATTTAACAGTTTACCCTTTCAGCGCGGGGATCGACTTGAGTCGTCAGAATCTGACGTCTGTAGACGTCAGATTCTGACGACTAAAGTCGATCTCAGCAATGTAAGAGTAAAAATATTTCTAAGAGCCGTAGACCCATAACATAGGTAAAAAGCGACAGCGTGTATTCAATTATAGAATTTAAATTGTCACTCACTTGACTTTTTTTCTCGCTACGGCGACGCCCGCCGACCCACAACTTTAAGTGAGTGAAAAGTACTCATATTTGTTTATTTGAGACCAAACATTTACAAATCTCGATGTTTAAACACCCATCCCATTCATTCATTCATTCATTCATTCATTCATTCATTCATTCATTCATTCATTCATTCATTCATTCATTCATTCATTCAATCCTCCATTCATTTCATTCTAAATGTCAGAAAATTACTTATATTTGTTTATTTGAGACCAAGCATTTACAAATCTTGATGTTTAAACACCCATTTCATCCATTCATTCATTCATTCATTCATTCATTCATTCATTCATTCATTCATTCATTCATTCATTCATTCATTCATTCATTCATTCATTCATTCATTCATTCATTCCTCCATTCATTTCATTCTAAATGTCAGTGATTCAACTAATATAAGAGATTATTAACGACTATAGTCTCTCAGCATTTAACCATTTCAAGCCTGAATTTACATTTGTCATCTTCATCCAGGAAAAGCCGCGAATTGCTGTCGCAATTCTCGACTTGTAGTGGATGAAGATGATTTGATGTGGTTTAAAAATTAGAGAAAATGGCCATGTATTGGAAACCATTTTTATGGATATATTCATTCTAAAACCCTTGGTTGTACATGTTGTAGGACAATTAAGTCTGTTTTCAGGGATGTAAAATGATGTTTTAATGCATCGCGAGGACTTAAGGAGTTAAAGGGTTAAAAAGCTTAGTCATAATTATAATCACTCCCGCTGTGACTGTTACCATGGTTACATACAGGCGGAGAGGACTGGGTGTGAGAAAAAAATAATTTAATAAAATATTGTTTGTTTTATTGCCTCCTAGCCACACATCCTTAGTCTGCTATCATCTTGTAACTCACTGTCCACCATCAAGCCTCAGCTGTAGATTAGCAGCTCTCACCCAGCCAGTCGTCATGGAAACGTCTGTGAACCCTGACCTCCAAAAGGAGAGAGATGGAGCGAGTTTTAAAGTGGACGAAATGATCAACTTCATCGATGACGGGATCGCCCAGACTAGGAGACGCAAACAAACAGGCAAGTGAAAATGGATGAATGAATAAATGAATGATTGCATGAATGAGGCATTACTGGGCCACCTTCGTGGCCATCGAACCAACATTCGGTCAATGGCTTGTGTTGAATGATTGAATGACCGAATTCATGAATTCATAAATGCATGGGTGAATGAATGAATGTATGAGTGAATAAATGATGAATGAATGATTGAGCGAATTAATGAACGAATGAATGCATAGAAGAACGAGTGAATGAATGAATTAATGAATGTATGAGCGAACGAACGAACGAACGAACGAACGAACGAACGAACGAACGAACGAACGAACGAACGAACGAACGAACGAACGAACGAAAAAAGAATGAATGGATGAATGAGTGAATAAAAGAACGAGCGAACGAACGAATGAGTAGATGGATGAATAAATGAATGTATGCACACATGAATAAATGATTGAATGAATGAATTATCAATAAATTATTGCACGAACAAACAAACAAACAAACAAACAAACAAACTAACTAACTAACAAACAAACAAACAAACGAACGAACGAACGAACGAACGAACGAACGAACAAACAAACAAACAAACAAACAAACGAACGAACGAACGAACGAACGAACGAACGAACGAACGAACGAGCGAGCGAGCGAGCGAACGAACGAACGAACGAACGAACGAACGAACGAACGAACGAACGAACGAACGAACGAACGAACGAAGGAACGAACGAGCGTGCGAGCGAACGAACGAACGAGCGAACGAACGTGCGAGCAAACGAGCGAACGAATGAACTAACGAACCAACGAACCAACGAACGTGCGAGCAAACGAACGAACAAACAAACGATCGAACGAACGAACTAACGAATGAACGAATGAACGAATGATCGAACAAACATGGGTGGATAGATGATGAATAGCTGAATGAATTGAAGGAATGAATGAGTAGATCGAATTGATGGATGGTGCTGTAAGGTTGTTTCAATGTGGGCAGATTGTTGAAGATACTGGCTCAACATTGATTCATAGTTGAGCCAACTGTGATACCTAATAAATTACTTTTGGTTTGTCACCATGGTTATAGAGAAAGATGCCCTGGCGGACAAAGCTTTCAATAATCCGTTGGATTTTTACCATTTGAGCCGAGAGGAGGCGTATGGCGACGGGGTGAGAAGAGCTGCTGCCTACCTGAAGGGAACCAAGGGCTGGAGAGATAAACAACAGCTCAATATCTATAAAGGGTAGGTTACATTCTGAGGGTATGTGGTTGCATTCTAAGGGTAGGTGGTTACATTCTAAGGGTAGGTGGTTACATTCTAAGGGTAGGTGGTTACATTCTAGGGGTAGGTGATTACATTCTAGGGGTAGGTGGTTACATTCTAAGGGTATGTGATTACATTCTAAGGGTATGTGGTTACATTCTAGGGGTATGTGGTTACATTCTAAGGGTATGTGGTTACATTCTAAGGGTATGTGGTTACATTCTAAGGGTATGTGGTTACATTCTAAGGGTATGTGGTTACATTCTAAGGGTATGTGATTACATTCTAAGGGTATGTGGTTAAGATTCTAAGGGTATGTGGTTAAGATTCTAATGGTATGTGGTTACATTCTAAGGGTATGTGATTACATTCTAAGGGTATGTGGTTACATTCTAGGGGTATGTGATTACATTCTAAGGGTATGTGGTTACATTCTAGGGGTAGGTGGTTACATTCTAAGGGTATGTGGTTACATTCTAAGAGTATGTGGTTACATTCTAAGGGTATGTGGTTACATTCTAGGGGTAGGTGGTTACAATCTAAGGGTAGGTGGTTACATTCAAAGGGTATGTGGTTACATTCTAAGGGTATGTGGTTTTATTCTAAGTGTATGTGGTTACATTCTATGGGTAGTTGGTTACATTCCAAGGGTATGTGGTTATATTCTAAGGGTATGTGGTTACATTCTAAGGGTATGTGGTTACATTCTAAGGGTAGGTGGTTACATTCTGAGGGTATGTGGTTACATTCTGAGGGTATGTGGTTACATTCTGAGGGTATGTGGTTGCATAGTAAGGGTAGGTGATTACATTCTAAGGGTATGTGGTTACATTCTAAGGGTATGTGATTACATTCTAAGGGTATGTGGTTACATTCTAGGGGTAGGTGGTTACATTCTAAGGGTATGTGGTTACATTCTAAGGGTATGTGATTACACACATTCTAAGGGTATGTGGTTACATTCTAGGGGTAGGTGGTTACATTCTAAGGGTATGTGGTTACATTCTAAGGGTATGTGATTACATTCTAAGGGTATGTGGTTACATTCTAGGGGTAGGTGGATTACATTCTAAGGGTATGTGTTTACATTCTAAGAGTATGTGGTTACATTCTAAGGGTATGTGGTTACATTCTAGGGGTAGGTGGTTACATTCTAAGGGTAGGTGGTTACATGCTAAGGGTATGTGGTTACATTCTAGGGGTAGGTGGTTACATTCTAAGGGTATGTGGTTACATTCTAGGGGTAGGTGGTTACATTCTAAGGGAATGTGGTTACATTCAAAGGGTATGTGATTACATTCCAAGGGTATGTGGTTACATTCTAAGGGTATGTGGTTACATTCTAAGGGTATGTGGTTACATTCTAAGGGTAGGTGGTTACATTCTGAGGGTATGTGGTTACATTCTGAGGGTATGTGGTTACATTCTGAGGGTATGTGGTTGCATTCTAAGGGCAGGTGATTACATTCTAAGGGTATGTGGTTACATTCTAAGGGTATGTGATTACATTCTAAGGGTATGTGGTTACATTCTAGGGGTAGGTGGTTACATTGTAAGGGTATGTGGTTACATTCTAAGGGTATGTGATTACATTCTAAGGGTATGTGGTTACATTCTAAGGGTATGTGGTCACATTCTAAGGGTATGTGGTTACATTCTAGGGGTAGGTGATTACATTCTAAGGGTAGGTGATTACATTCTAAGGGTATGTGATTACATTCTAAGGGTATGTGGTTGCATTCTAAGGGTATGTGGTTGCATTCTAAGGGTATGTGGTTACATTCTAAGGGTATGTGATTACATTCTAAGGGTATGTGGTTACATTCTAAGGGTATGTGGTTAAATTCTAAGGGTATGTGGTTACATTCTAAGGGTATGTGGTTACATTCTAAGGGTATGTGGTTACATTCTAAGGGTATGTGGTTACATTCTAAGGGTATGTGGTTACATTCTAGGGGTAGGTGATTACATTCTAAGGGTAGGTGATTACATTCTAAGGGTATGTGGTTACATTCTAAGGGTATGTGGTTACATTCTAAGGGTATGTGGTTGCATTCTAAGGGTATGTGGTTACATTCTAAGGGTATGTGGTTACATTCTAAGGGTATGTGGTTACATTCTAGGGGTAGGTGGTTACATTCTAAGGGTATGTGGTTACATTCTAAGGGTATGTGGTTACATTCTAGGGGTAGGTGGTTACATTCTAAGGGTATGTGGTTACATTCTAAGGGTATGTGATTACATTCTAAGGGTATGTGGTTACATTCTAGGGGTAGGTGGTTACATTCTAAGGGTATGTGGTTACATTCTAAGGGTATGTGATTACATTCTAAGGGTATGTGGTTACATTTTAAGGGTATGTGGTTATATTCTAATGGTATGTGGTTACATTCTAAGGGTATGTGGTTTTATTCTAAGTGTATGTGGTTACATTCTATGGGTAGTTGGTTACATTCTAAGGGTATGTGGTTACATTCTAAGGGTAGGTGGTTGCATTCTAAGGGTGTGTGGTTTCATTCTAAGGGTATGTGATTACATTCTAAGTGTATGTGGTTACATTCTAGGGGTAGGTGGTTACATTCTAAGGGTATGTGGTTACATTCTAAGGGTATGTGATTACATTCTAAGGGTATGTGGTTACATTCTAGGGGTAGGTGGTTACATTCTAAGGGTATGTGATTACATTCTAAGGGTATGTGGTCACATTCTAAGGGTATGTGGTCACATTCTAAGGGTATGTGGTTACATTCTAATGATATGTGGTTACATTTTAAGGGTATGTGGTTACATTCTAAGGGTATGTGGTTACATTCTAAGGGTATGTGGTTACATTCTAAGGGTATGTGGTTACATTCTAAGGGTAGGTGGTTACATTCTAATGGTATGTGGTTACATTCTAGGGGTAGGTGGTTACATTCTAAGGGTATGTGGTTACATTCTAAGGGTATGTGGTTACATTCTAAGGGTATGTGATTACATTCTAAGGGTATGTGGTTACATTCTAGGGGTAGGTGATTACATTCTAAGGGTATGTGGTTACAATCTAAGGGTATGTCATTACATTCTAAAGGTATGTGGTTACATTCTAAGGGTATGTGGTTACATTCTAAGGGTATGTGGTTACATTCTAAGGGTATGTGGTTACATTCTAAGGGTAGGTGGTTACATTCTAAGGGTAGGTGGTTACATTCTAAGGGTATGTGGTTACATTCTAGGGGTAGGTGGTTACATTCTAAGTGTATGTGATTACATTCTAAGGATATGTGATTACATTCTAAGGTTATGTGGTTACATTCTAAGGGTATGTGATTACATTCTAAGGGTATGTGGTTACATTCTAAGGGTAGGTGGTTACATTCTAAGGGTAGGTGGTTACATTCTAAGGGTATGTGATTACATTCTAAGGTTATGTGGTTACATTCTAAGGGTATGTGATTACATTCTAAGGGTATGTGGTTACATTCTAAGGGTAGGTGGTTACATTCTAAGTGTATGTCATTACATTCTAAGGATATGTGGTTACATTCTAAGGATATGTGGTTACATTCTAAGGGTATGTGTTTACATTCTAAGGGTATGAGGTTACATTCTAAGGCTAGGTGGTTACATTCTAGGGGTAGGTGGTTACATTCTAGGGGTATGTGGTTGCATTCTAAGGGTATGTGGTTACATTCTAAGGGTATGTGGTTACATTCTAAGGGTATGTGGTTACATTCTAAGGGTATGTGGTTACATTCTAAAGGTATGTGGTTGCATTCTAGGGGTAGGTGATTACATTCTAAGGGTATGTGGTTACATTCTAAGGGTAGGTGGTTACATTCTAGGGTTAGGTGGTTACATTGTAAGGGTAGGTGATTACATTCTAAGGGTATGTGATTACATTCTAAGGGTATGTGATTACATTCTAGGGGTAGGTGGTTACATTCTAAGGGTATGTGGTTACATTCTAAGGGTATATGATTACATTCTAAGGGTTTGTGGTTACATTCTAAGGGTATGTGATTACATTCTAAGGGTATGTGGTTACATTCTAGGGGTAAGTGATTACATTCTAAGGGTATGTGGTTACATTCTAAGGGTATGTGATTACATTCTAAGGGTATGTGGTTACATTCTAAGGGTAGGTGGTTACATACTAAGGGTATGTGGTTACATTCTAAGGGTATGTGGTTACATTCTAAGGGTATGTGATTACATTCTAAGGGTATGTGGTTACATTCTAGGGGTAGGTGGTTACATTCTAAGGGTAGGTGGTTACATTCTAAGGGTATGTGGTTACATTGTAAGGGTATGTGATTACATTCTAAGGGTAGGTGGTAACATTCTAAGGGTATGTGATTACATTCTAAGGGTATGTGATTACATTCTAAGGGTATGTGGTTACATTCTAGGGGTAGGTGATTACATTCTAAGGGTATGTGGTTACATTCTAAGGGTATGTGATTACATTCTAAGGGTAGGTGGTTACATTCTAAGGGTATGTGGTTACATTCTAAGTGTATGTGATTACATTCTAAGGGTATGTGGTTACATTCTAGGGGTAGGTGGTTACATTCTAAGGGTATGTGATTACATTCTAAGGGTGTGTGGTGACATTCTAAGGGTATGTGATTACATTCTAAGGGTATGTGGTTACATTCTAGGGGTAGGTGATTACATTCTAAGGGTATGTGGTTACATTCTAAGGGTATGTGATTACATTCTAAGGGTATGTGGTTACATTCTAAGGGTAGGTGGTTACATTCTAAGGGTAGGTGGTTACATTCTAAGGGTATGTGGTTACATTCTAAGGGTATGTGGTTACATTCTAAGGGTATGTGCAACCATCATTGACTTCGGTATCTGTAATATACATAGTGAACAGTGCTAAATAGGTATACCATTGCTGTGGGATTATGATTGACGACTGGTTTCTTGTTGATTTATGCACACACGATTTTTTGTTGCCTAATTTGTGTTTCTTATGATGTCCTTATGATGTTACTTTGTCCTGCTGTCCTTGTCAAAGCAAGTGTCGTCTACATTGTCATCAGTAAAATAACCCTTCATTCATTCCGTCTAAAGAACCTATATTGTTTAGAGTGTAAATATTAGACTTAGATAGACTTGGATAGTTCACTAGTTCCAGCGTTGGCTCAAGGTGTCATGTTTGCTGACGGGCTTCACATTGTAAATTTATTAGGTATAGGTAGTACCTCAAGTTGAGGCATAGTATTTTTTTTTGTGGGATGACCCTAGATCTACCCGATCTTTTGTTGTAGCATCGCCTTCCCTTGGGATAACAGTCCCCTAGATCTACACGAGGGAATGTTTCTGGTGACTCTGGAGAATCAACTTTCAGACGAACAGAAAAAAACATGGCTGACTAAATCACAGAACTATGAGATTATTGGAACGTACGCCCAGACTGAGCTGGGACATGGTGAGTAGGGGGTTAAATAAACTGAAAGAAAACAGTTTTTTTCAACTTGTAATCATGATAAATGTCTGAGTTAGCTCTTCCCGCTTCATTTGAATACCTGTTTAAAACAGTAGTAACCAGGTAACTGTAAAGTGCTTACAAGTAACGTCTGTTTGTCTTTGTTTGCCGCGTAAAATAAAATAGCTAGTAACTTGATTATTTTTTGGTTTCTGCCGCACAAAATGAATGTGAAGTTTCTGTTGTTTTTGTTTTTACAAGTATCAACAGGATCAGGTGAAATATCATAAGTATAAATAATAGATATAAGTGAATGACCCCTTTGTGCTCAAAGAGGTCATATTTCAAGAGGAATATTTAAAATTAAATAGAGCACATTTAAAGAGGAAATGGTCCTTTAATATCAAAGGAGGGTATGTACGAAATTCTTGCCTACTAATCGTTCCCCCTGATAAGAAAGGGTGTATCTGCCGCTTTCCAAAGTGACAGATACATCCTTTCATATCCAAGGGGACGAACTGCTGGTTACAGTAAATTGTAGGCAGATGTCCAGGGCCCGTATTCTCGTACAAGTTACGATACATCGTAGGCTGCTGATTGGCTGAGATGGCCATCTCGGCTAATCGGAAGCCTACGATATATCGTAACTTGTACGAGAATACGGGCCCAGTTTCGCAGTAAGCATTATAGCCTAGACCTTACTGAAATACCCCATGTCCAGGTTATTGATGATGTTGGTGGAAGACGTAATGTAGATTTAGAATTTGAATATACCCATCTGACATAATTGCGTATTTTTTGTGTTTCAAGTTGGGGTCCAAAAATCTTTTCCTGTCGAAATCATCAATAACCTGGGTTATAATAGGTTTAGGGTTGTTTTTGTAATGTATTTGGCCCCATGGATGCGAAACTACGGTATCGGGTCGATGTTAGCTAAGCACCACAACAGATAACCTGCACTGAATCTGAATGATAATAGTTATTGTTAAAAGTGTTCATTATATTTTAAACATTATTGTGAATTTGAAATGTAAATTAAATTGTTTAATTTTAAATTTAATTGTGTTTTTGTTTTGTCAGGTACACATGTACGAGGTCTGGAGACGACCTCTACATATGACCCCCAAACACAGGAATTTGTCATCAACTCTCCGACCTTGACCTCCACAAAATGGTGGCCTGGTGCCTGTAAGTACCCGGATGATAACAGAAAAGTTCTTGACCGCGAACACCATGTTTGCAAATATTTTAAGGATTTATATTTCTTTAAAAACATCATTATTATCATTTTTTTAGTTGAGAAGATTAAGGAAGACTTTGTTTGACCTCTATTAGGATTATTATATTGTCATTGATCTCCCACATTCATCAAAACACCCCAAGCCAGTAGTCCTAACGTGTTTTAACATGTTTAATCAACTTGAGAGATCAAATACACGCAGTAGTCTGACTTTTACCAAATTACAGTTGTGTGTCGCTACAGCTAGGATACTTACATGTGGTATGCGGCATGCGTTATGCATTATGCGTTATGCGGTATGCGGCATGTGTGATTCCTTTAATGCGGAATGCGGCGAGTTTTTCGTTCTTTTTTCTGCTGAGCCTTCCTCAGAATAACCAAATAATCAACCAACCAGCTAGTCAACCAACCAGCCAACCAACCAACCAACCAACCAACCAGCCAGCTTAGGATGAGGCCTAAGTTGGTTGCTTAACCTGGTTGATTCAGCAGAGTGGTTTGTGCTCGGTACACTCAGTAGGTACGATTAGTCGCATTCGGCCTTAAGGATTATGATGTGGGTGGCAGGATGCTTCACGAATGAGTATAACCCTCAGTGGTACCTTCTGGACAGTGCTAGGGAGCCACGGGTTTACATCCAACCTGAAGACCCTGGTCCCCGCCCCGCTGGTTAGTTAGCCCATAACTAACTAACTAACTAACTAACACTAACTAAAACAACCAACCAACCAACCAACCAACCAACCAACCAACCAACCAACCAACCAACCAACCAACCGACCAACAAACCAACCGACCAACCAACCAACCAACCAACCAACAAACCAACCAACCAACCAACCAATCAGTCAATCAGTCAATCAGTCAATCAGCCATACAATTTAACTCCGGGAACTGCAGGGCGACCCATCTGAGAGTGTTGTATCTTGAAGTATTGAATAATACGGGAGACATACCTCTAAATAAGATTGGGCGACTTGAAGCGGAAAGGAAGTGGCAATTAGCCCTGAAAACGTATTCTCCATTCGGCTTAAATACGGTACCTTCCCCTAAGGATGGTGGCGTCACCCCCTTTGTTATTACGTACTCTGCAACTGCGGCGGAGGCAGCTAAATTAGTGAAGACTTCTTTCAATAAACTTAAAGCGAAACATCCCAACATCCTGTATAAACGGTGCGTAACAACATTTAAAAGGGGATAAACTATACGTGATCTCTGTGAGAAGTAGATTGGGGAAAGCCCAACTGAACAACCCAACGGTTACGGGATCCGACTCAAGTCAGGATCTGACTACATTAGTAAATGCATTAGATGAGGTATAATTTATATCAATTAGTATGATTGTTTTCCTTTTTATCAATCAGGCTATACTTCTCCTCGGTCAGTGCACTAGGTTGGGAACATGGAAAGGCATGCCCTTGAAGGGGTGACGAAAGTCAGACCCTTTAGGGTATGATGAGAGTACGGTTGACAGGTCGATACCGGGTTTTATGGGGAACCAGATACTGGAACCCTTACCCGACCCCAACCATGGACCCTAACTCTCACCCTGACCACAAAAACAACCAACCAACCAAACAACCACAGACAGACAGACAGATATTTTATTGACAGAAAAGAAAAGTCATTACAGACTTATTTGTCATAGAAATGAAAGAGATATATGTACATGTATATACAAGATTGTTAGTTTGTTAAAATCATATGATAATATACATGGTATGACATACACAACTAAAATCATGTTAAGTGGCATTGCCAAAATAAAAACTGGGTATTTCGATAATATAAATGACTACTACTAAAAATGAATTAAAAGGCATTGCCAAGATAACATAGAGGTCTATCATTTTGTTTCCCGCACCAAAACCAGAGATAAAATAGCTACTACGTATGACATACTAATTATATATAGTAGCAAAAAAGACACTCTGGAAAGCGTAGAAACCTAAAATATATACAAGTGCATGATTATGCTACAGTAACTGGAGTATGCAATAAGCCAATGGTAAAAATTATATGGTATTTTTTAAAATTAAATATAATATCATGCAAGTACAATAAATATGGCATAAACAGGTAGCTCCGTGTCATGTGACCATGCAAGCACAGTCGCTATGAGCGCGGAGATTCCCTGAGATTGACTAGTGGTGCAAACTTAACGACGTAATAACAGTAGTAATGGCGGTTAAATTTTTTTGTGCAATTCACACAGGACATGGCCCTCACACAAAAACATTAAGCCTTTTTATAATTCACTATATTGTTTAATTCATACTGTTTCAATCACGACCTAGTTAGAACCACATACTCGGAGTTACAATCGAAGAAAAACATTCCCGACCTCATGGAGAAAATCAGTTGACTTAGCAACTCTGAAATCATCCATAAGGCCCCACCTCGTCTGATAACAAAGGCGACGGAAACGTCCCTAACCGGCCCCAAAAAGCCAAATAATAAGATCCGAGAGCAACAACCGTCTTGATATGTGGTAATACCCAAGTCAGATCATGAGGGCATGATAATATGAATAATATAGCGACAGGTGACAGATTTATTATACTCAGTAGTTTTAGCCCTTAATTTGTTTAAAGCAACCATAAATAAATTGCGCTAGTGACTTCACCACTGTTATGTCTCTAGATGTCATAATTCCTAGAAACATTTCATTTGTCGGTTGTATATTGATGATTGCGGCTACAGAATCATACAAGATTTCGCGTTCATTCTTCATAGCGCAACAGTGGAGAAGAAGAAGTATTTCATCGTCAATTTCGTTTAATTGACACCTTGTGCATATTCGCTGATTTTTTGGAGTGATTGGATTATTGAATCGTCCTCTTTCTATATTTAGATCATGTGAGCTCATTCGATATCTCGCCATTGCTGTTATGAGGTGGTTCCCCCTTATGTGCAAGATATATGGTTCAACACAGAAATATTTTTTTACTAATGCATATGTGCGCAGCTTACTCGAGCTCTCAATATCTTTTCTCCACTGCTGTGTAAATATTCTAACTATTGATTCTTTAAATGAAAGCATGAATTTATTTGTATCCCCAATATTCTGTGATTCCCAAGTTTGATCAAGCCCGGTTCGTTCGAGGACAGAGCGAATACGGGAACACCAGTTCGTGAAGCCAATGGCATCTAGCTCAAGTAGCATATTGTAGGCATTTCTGACTGGATGGCTCCGAGATAATTTTAGAATTCTACACCAATATTTTACAGCTTTTATGTGTTGTCGGATGATCAGTGGAAATCGACCCGTGTCCCCATATATTGCAGGAGTAGGTGTTTGCTTTCTAACGCCAAGTGTGGATTTAATAAATTTTAGATGGATTTTTTCCAGATCGTTAACATCATCGCCTGTATACCATATATCACTTCCATATTCTAGTATGGGCAATATCTGGCAATCAAATACCTTGAACGCAATAGTGGGTGACAATTTACCGACCACAGGACGGGACTGTTTACGTAGAGCAAAGATTGCTTTCCCAGCTTGGGAAGCAAGATGAGAAAAAGTTTCTTTTAACACGTTATTAGCGGACTTGGTGCTATACACTACACCAAGGTATTTATATTGTTCAGCCTTTTCTATAATGTTATCACCATAGTGGAAGCTTCCGCATACTGTTGTGTAACGTTCATTAAAAATAAGAACTTTTGTTTTAGGAATGCTAACTATGATATGCCATAGGGAAGCATATGAATACAGGGCAGTTAGCTGTTTTTGTAATCCCTCGGCAGATTCTGAAAAAAGGACAAGGTCATCTGCAAATAACAGATATACCATTAGTAAGGTGTCCACAGCGATACCTTGATCTTGGTCAAATGATGCGGATATGTCTTGTAAAAATTCCGTGAATAGTTTGGGACTGAGCATACTGCCTTGTAGAACCCCAAATTCGCTTTTTAATATGTCACTGATACGCGAGTCCCATTTTACACGGCACTCTGCTTTAGAAAACATGCTTTTTATTATGTTTAGCAAATTGCCGTCTATTCCCCTGTTCAATAATTTGTAGTATAATGCTGTTCTATCAATATAGTCAAATGTTTTTGTGAAATCGACAAAGCATGTATACAGGGGTTTAGAAAGACACCTTTGTTTATCTATGATGGCACATAGTATGAATATATTGTCCGTAGTTCGCGAATTGGTTTTAAAACCAGCTTGATAGGGATCATTATCATTACATACTTCGTTTTTAAATGAGAGTCTGTTATTAAGTATAGATTCAAATAGTTTCCCAATACACGGCATGACTGTGATTTTTCTGTAATTATCTGGAACGCCATGGTCCCCCTTTTTGTGGACCGGGTGGATTATACCGGTAGCCCATCTAGATGGATATCCTCCATTGGTAAGAATGGTATTGAACAACAATTCTAATGCTGGCAAGAGCTCATTACATCCATATTTGTAAAATTCGGCAGAAATACCATCTACACCCGCTGCTTTCTTGCATTTTAACTTTTGAATCGCCTTTTTAATTTCTTCCGCAGTTATGGGACTGTTTAGGAACTGTGTCATATTGGATTTATCGTGCTCTACATTATGTTGGAATGACGTAACTTGCTTTATAATATTATTCATGTGTTCATAGTCAAAATAATCCACATGGGGTGGGTAGACTTGTTGTTCAAAATAGTTCACAAAGTCTTCCAAGGTAGGCCCTGTAGTGACATTTCTAGGATTTAAGGATTTCCAGAATTTCCAGTAAGAATTAGTATCTTCTGTTCTCATATTTTCCAGCTCACTAAGTTTGGCTTGCTGGTATTGTCTTTTCTTTCTTTGGATTAATTGCTTATATTGTCGTAACAGTATATTATATTCGTCTTGCTGTGCGTTAAAGTCTCTATGCTTAGCGATATTATTAACAACATACTTCAAGGATTTACATTCTTTATCATACCAAGGGTTAGAGGGGAAATTATTTTGCGTGCACTTCCTTTCCTTCGAAATATGTTTCCTTGCTGGGAATAATGGCGAAATTACAATTTCTAGCATACACCCCTCGGTGGCGGCACACAGCATTTCCTCAAATGCATGACATGCCTGCTCATTCCGTAGAGCTATTTGATATTCTTCCCTTTTCTCGTCTTGCCATATAAAAACATTAGACCGAGATGATGTGTCATTTACACAGGTGTCTATTTTTAAGGGGTTGCAATCGAGTTTAGTGTTGGAAATATTGAATTGTATGGGACAATGATCTGATTCTACCAATTTCGGTGGAACGTCAAATTTGCTGATTATGTTATTTTCATTGAAGATCAGATAGTCTATTGTGCTTGAACAATTTGGAGAGTAGTATGTATAGCGGCCTATACCATTATCATTAAACATGCGCCCATTGGCTATTTTGAAACCTGTGTTTATACAAAAATTTAGTAAAAGTTGACCATATTTGTTACTGACTATATCTTCATTAGAACGTTCACTTGGAACATTTGCATTGATATCTGTTACCCCTGATTCATAGTCCAATCAACCAACCAACCAGCCAACCAACCAACCAACCAACCAACCAACCAACCAACCAACCAACCAACCAACCAACCAACCAACCAACCAACCAACCAACCAACCAACCAACCAACCAACCATCCAAAAAACAACAACCCAACAAACCAGCCAACCCACCAACCAGCCAGCAAACCTATCAGCCAACCAATCAACAAACCAACCAACCAACTAACCACCAACCAACCAACTTTAAATACTCCATCAGTTCTGAGCCCCCCTTCAGACCTGAGTTTTTACAGTACTTGGGCCACAGTAATTAAATAAACAAAGTGAAGGGGGTTTTCTGGAATAGTTAATTGACGTCATTAGTGGATTTCCCCGTCCGATTCTGCATTCGGATGCCGCATCGATCGCTACATGGAGGGATTTGATTTGCCGCATACCGCATGCCGCTTACAGCATGCCGCATACCGCACAGCGATACCGTATGTAAGGAATCATACTTACTGTAATGTGTTGTAGCGATTTTTGCCGCATAAGGCTCAACGCATGCCGCATACCGCGTGTAAGGAATCATAGCTTACCGCGACCCCCCGCTCTAAGTGAATAAAGTCACAGCTAATTCTCAGTCCCATTCTGTGAAACGCAGTGACGTCACTCGGTGAAATCAAGGTTATGTAAGACCCCCCCCCCCCCCTCCATACTTTATTCTGTGAAACGCAGTGACGTCACACGGGGAAAACAAAGTTATATAAGACCCCCCTCCATACTTTATTCTGTGAAACGCAGTGACGTCACTCGGTGAAAACAAGGTTATATAAGACCCCTTCCCCATACTTCATTGTATCAGCCAGTTCGGTGAAAACAAAGGAGGCCAAGGTCATTGAGTTTCACAGAATAGCCAGCCAGCATCCCAGTAAACACGAGACGTTGAACCAATGTTGGGTTGAAGTTGGACCAGCGTCGCAGACGGTGGGCCAACATTAATCCGACATTGGTTTAACGTGTTTACCGGGATGAGGCAATCTGTCCTTTCACATTTCTTATTTTTTACACTAAATTTTTTAAGAATTTTTGAATTCTCAGAAACCTCTAGCTTTGCTTCCTTGTTTTCCACCCCTGGCTACTGCCCTACTTCGGCCCTACTTCTACTTTTTCTCCTGTTTGCAGTGGGTAAGTCGTCCAACACTGTGGTTGTACAGGCGCAGACGTACACCAAAGGTGTGAACCACGGAGTCATGACTTTCCTCGTCCAAATAAGGGATCTCAAGACACACGAGCCCCTCCCAGGTGAGAGAGAAAAACCCTAACCGTAGCCTAACAGGCGAAAAAACCTTATTCCTTGCACCGCCGCTGTCGTCCATATTTGTTTTTTACATTTTATTTCAGCACATTACAAATCAGCTTTTAAACCTGTTAAAGATAAAAAGTGACATTAATCAGCAAGATTTGCATTTTTTTTACCTCTATTTTATCAAATCTGAATAATTCTCACTCACTTGAAGTTGTGGATCGCGTCAGCGAGACTCAACTTCAAGTGGGTGAAAATTCAAATTGAATAATTTGGCGGCTAAAGGGTTAACCTTTACACCGCTGAAATAATTTTGTATAAACCATGAAGTCCCAATTGTTTGTTTGATTTGAAATCATTATAAATTTCTTAGTAAGCTCTTCCTGATTCATTTGAATACCTATGTTATGGGTCTACGACCATTAGAAATAGCTTACTCTCTCAGTGCGAGGACCGTCTTTAGACGTCAGAATATGACGTCTAAAGACGGTCCCCATGGTAAAAGGGTAATGTAGGTGGGTCGTCACGAATACACATTGTGGACCCACACACATGCGCGACATATTCAACGTCCACATAATGGTCGTTTTGGTTCCGCTATTTCACAATATTTACTTTTGATAGACCCCACTCCTTAAAACGTTGACCATGCTGTGCAAGCGGGTGGACCTACAACCTATGCTCAGCGAATCGTGACGACCCATCTACTTCAACCTTTGAAACTAGCGCAACTTCCAGCTTTAATTGAATGAAAAATATTTATGTTGAAACAATGTTGGAAATCATCATCCAAGTTGAATTATTTGAGTTACCTGTTTACGGATCAATAATTATTTGAGTTTTGCCGAGCATTTACTCTATTCTATAAATGGCATTGAAATTTTGTATATTTTGAAAAAAAGCACTAGGAGAAACGTACGTTATTTATATTAGCTTGGAAATACCAGGGTGATATATTATATGTAGCGCATTAAATATGCTCTCTTTACGCAACATAACATCAGATTAGCTTCACCATGTTCACGAAGACAACATCATTATATTTCTTGTATATGTATTAATTGGTAACATATTTGCTTCAGGGGTGACTGTTGGAGATATAGGACCTAAGTTCGGTTATGGTAACATGGACAACGGCTTCCTCAGATTTGATAATGTTCGAATACCGAGAGATCAACTACTGGCAAAGTTTGTTGAGGTAATATTTATCATGTTTATGCAGACATATAACCAAACAAGAAATCGAACTGTTCAAATGCATATCAATATAAACCAATGAATCACAAATGCCTGATAAACAGCCCAGGATAAATATATAAATAAATGTCAGAGCTCCACGTGAACTATAATATCAGATTTTGTGGAACACAAGTTTTTCACATTCGCATATACGTCTCACGTCGTTGCGTGACTTTCCATCACAAGATGAATAAAGCCAACAAACACGAGACGTTGACCCGATAATGGTTTATTGTTGGGCCACCGTCTACGCCTTTGGCCCACCATTAAACCAGCATTGGATCAACGTCTCGTATGAGGGGGCAAACAGAGGACACTCAATTTAAATATCTAGTTTGACTCTTTTTTCAAGTCTCTTGTTGTCCTTAACACAGCTCATTTTTGTATAGCGACCAGGGAATTTTTTTATGACATGCAAACTGTGTTCATTTGAGTAGCTTACGGTAATGAAAAATACAGTATTTATTGGACATGTAGACTACTGTATTCTCCATATAACACGGAAAATGTTTGTATTTTCTCAAGCCATTAACTGAAACATGGCGTATTAACTGTCATGCAGTTCAAACTACTGCAAGAGTACGATATGGGCTGATACCGATATACGCCTCGTAGTGAAAACCACTGTTACGTGTACAGAGTATTAGAAGGCTCACAACGGAGCCCAATCATATCTACTTGATCTATAGTTGTCAGATTGTAACAATCTGCCTCCTTTGTTTTATAACCATCTCATTGTTTCACTTTGTTGTAGGTCAAGGAAGATGGTACGCTGGAGCGTAAATCATCTAACAGTAAGCTGGGTTATGGTACCATGGTGTGGGTACGCGCTGTCATCACGTTTGGTATAGCTGGGTACGGCCTAGCCTCGGCGTCTACAGTAGCCACGCGGTACAGTGCTGTCAGGAGACAGTCTGAGCTACAGGCGGGGTGAGTACAGCTGGGGTACCACGGTACCATGGTGTGGGTACGCGCTGTCATCACGTTTGGTACAGCTGGGTACGGCCTGGCCGCGGCGTCTACAGTAGCTACGCGGTACAGTGCTGTCAGGAGACAGTATGAGCTACAGGCGGGTTGAGTACAGCTACGGTACCATGATGTGAGTACGCGCTGTTATCACGTTTGGTATAGCTGGGTACGGCCTGGCCGCGGCGTCTACAGTAGCTACGCGGTACAGTGCTGTCAGAAGACAGTCTGAGCTACAGGCATGGTGAGTAAAGCTGGGGTATGGTAGCAGAGTATCATGGTACCACGGTACCATGTGGTACGTCACGCTCTGTGATCACGTTTTGTTTATTTGTGTGCGGCCTTGCAGCCGCATCTACTGTAGCCACGCATTACCATGGTTACAGCGCTGTCGATTAGCTGTCCGAACTTCAGACAAGATGAGTAGAGCAAGGACAAACAGAGAGAAGTAAGCAGCTACTGCTGCAGTTACTGCTTTTTCTTTTGATGCTCCATCCACAGACAAACTAAACCCAGTTTAGCTTATATGTGCACAAAGGTGGCCTAAAGTCTGATTCATTTCATTTGTTTTTATAAATGCGTTATTATCATTCATTCAAATACAACAATATATGGATTAGAAGAGGACATCATCTCATATTGAAGCGCATGATTTTTGTTGACTCTAATTCTTAGCTAATTCTCAATCGATTTACAATAAATTTAGCAATTATTCTTTTCTCCTACGGCATCTACAATGTATAATATAGTATGCTCGGCACGTAGGAAATTGCTAGTTGTGACGCCCCTCACTAATCCATTAACTTCATTCTGTTTAAATCTCGAATTTCAGGGTTACTGTCATAGGATTAGAAATTAGAGCTTGATTTCCTGAAAATCGGGCGAAAAATATTCGTTACAAGACCATATGATTTAAATTTTAACACTGTTTAAAAGTACAGCAAGCTAGTTTGTGACATTTTTTGTTATTCATGTTACAGGGCCAGGGAGCCCCAGGTGCTGGATTACCAGACACAGCAGGCTAAGATCTTCCCCTCTATAGCTCTGGCGTACGCCTACCTGTTTGCCGGTAAAAACATCATACTGATGTACTTCCAAGTGACGTCACAGATTCAGCAAGGGGACACATCCATGCTGCCAGAGGTGAGGCCGGGTCAATGTCTGGTATTTGGAGAGGATGTGTTATTATTAGAGGAGAATACCCTTACAGCGCGGGATCGACTTTAGTTGTCAGAATCTGACGTCTGCAGACGTCAGATTCTGACGACTGAAGTTGATCCCGCTCCGCAAGAGTAAAAATATTTTTAATAGTCGTAGGCCCATAGCCATGATAACATAGGTATTCAAATGAATCACAGAGAGCTAACTAAGACATTTATGCTGAAATAAAATTGAAACAAAACCCTTTTTTGTATGAAGATATTTTATTTTGCATTTGAAACAAATACAAAAATATAATACATGGTTTATCTTGCTACGCAAAGAAAACCTTTGCACTTTTTTATGCAAGCATATTTCAGCGCTCTACAATTTTTTTTTACTGAATGTGAGCCTATGCCCCATAGTGTAAACTGGGAGCTCTCAGATTATACCCCACCAGATTCAAGGTGGGGTATAGTCTAGACGATACTTATATATGAGCACAATCAATTTAATACTTGTCGTGTGAGAAGTAAAAGTATAAAACCTCAAATGAAAGAAGAGAACGTCCTTATTATGATGTAGCCTACTATACTATTGTTCATTCAATGAATTTAATTCAAAATAAGTTATAGGAGGGAGTTTAGACGGTTAATATACCTATAGATTTCTTGAAGAAATGAAAAGCAAGGAATTTTGATATACTAAAACATGTAAAATACCACGTGGTGAAATAAAGGAAAAACAACGACCAGGCCGAAATTTCGATCAGATAAAGATGTCGGGAATCTACTTTTTAAGAATTTTATTCAAAATATTCGTGCGGTGTATAAATGTACCTCTATATTCTTTCACACAGCTTCACGCCTTGTCCTCAGGAATGAAGGCCCTCAGTACGTACTGTGCCAATGAGGGGATAGAGCAGTGTCGGCTGGCGTGTGGGGGGCATGGATACTCTATGGCTAGCGGCCTGCCTAAGATCTACCAGGCAGCCTCACCGGGTGTGACGTTTGAGGGAGAAAACTCTGTCCTATATCTGCAATGTGCCAGGTTAATATATTGTGTGGTATATTTTGTGTGGTATATTTTATTACACTAAGGTATACAAATAAATTCTCAAATGATCAAGTTGCAATAACTAATCGTTAATAAGTTACAATAGATAATCGTACCCATTTTGGTCTATAACGCTGTATAAGCTACTCACTCATATTATACAATAACATTTTATGCTAAACGAGTCCGTCATGAAAAAACATTATAAACACGTCTGTTGTTGAATTGTTCTTTCTTTTTTTCATTCATTAGCTCCCGCCGTCACCGTAGGTGAGCGAAAGGAACTATGGATTCTACCTCCGTTTTTTTTTGGCCTCTTCTTTTGCCTATAACTTTGTGAGAAAATAAGCTAGGATAACAATTTTTGGTATGTGGGTTACTTCCAGGTGGCTAATGGACGGGTTAAAATATTTTTAATCTGAATTCAATACGCAAGGTTGCAGAGGAGAAAATGATGATGTGACGGCGTTGGGCCGTTGGGCCGTTGGGCCGTTGGGCCGTTGGGCCGTCCGTAAACAATTCGTTTCCGGAGCATATCTCTGAAAGTACTTGTCCGATTGTCTTCAAATTTTACACACAACACCCCTAGGGGGTCTAGTTGTGCCTTTTGGGGAATTTGAACTTTGACCTACTTCTGGTTCAGAACTATGACCTATTTAGACGTTTTGACGCGCACTTCGTTTCCGGAGCAGATCTCGAAAAGTACTGGGCCGATGACAGTCATATTGCACATACATGTTCTCTAAGGTCCCTAGTTGTGCCTTTTCAGGTTTTTGGACCTTGACCTTGAAGTTGACCCAGCACTTTGACCTAATTTATAACATCGGTAAATCTGACTGAAAGATTTTGCGGAATATCATGAAAACCGCTCAAGATAGCTACACCATTACTATAAAACAAATTGTGAGGTTTCAGGAGAGGATGCATCTTGAAAAATTTCAAGTCGATAAAATTAAAAATGGCCGCCTATCGGCCATTATTCACCTCGACAGGCCTGATATTGCGGAATATCATGAAAACCGCTCAAGATATCTACACCATTACTATAAAACAAATTGTAAGGCTTCAGGAGAGGATGCATTTTGAAAAAAATCAACTCGTCCAAGTTCAAAATGGCCGCCAATCGGCCATTATTCACATTCACATGGCCGTTATTTGGTAAACCGTGCTAGATGGCTAGACCATTACTATAAAACAAAATGTGTGATTTCAGGAGAGGATGCATCTTGAAAAAATTTGACTCGATAAAATTCAAAATGGCCGCTTATCGGCCATTATTCACTTTCACATGGCCGTTATTTGGTCAACCGAGCTAGATGGCTAGACCATTACTGTAAAACAAAATGTGAGATTTCAGATGAGGATGCATCTTGAAAAAATTTGACTTGATCAAATTTAAAATGGCCGCCTTTTCGGCCATTATTCATTTTCACATGGCTGATATTTGGTAAACCGTGCTAGATGGCTAGACCATTACCTGATTACTATAAAACAAAGTGTGAGTTTTCTGGGGAGGATGCACCCTGAAAATTTTTAACTTACGAATTCAAAATGGCCGACAATCAGCATTATTTACCTCGATAGGCCTGATATCAGGTAAACCGTGCTAGATAGCTAGACCATTACTATAAAGCAAAATGTGACGTTTCGGGAGAGTATGCCTTTTAAAAACTTTCGACTCAATCGAATTCAAAATGGCCGCCTATCGGCCACTATTTACTTTCACATTGCTGATATTTGGTAAACCGTGTTAGATAGCTGGACCATTACTATAAAACAAAATGTGAGATTACAAGAGAGGATGCATCTTGAAAAAAATTGACTGAATCAAATTAAAAATGGCCGCCTATCGGCCATTATTCACTTTCACATAGCTGTTATTTGGTAACCGTACTAGATGGCTAGACCATTACTATAAAACAAATTGTGAGATTTCAGGAGAGGATGCATCTTGAAAAATTTTGACTTGATCAAATTCAAAATGGCCTCCTATCGGCCATTATTCACTTTCACAGGGGCGATATTTGGTAAACCGTGCTAGATGGCTAGACCATTACTATAGAATAAAATGTGAGATTTCAGCTGAGGATGCATCTTGGAAAATTTCGACTTGATCAAATTCAAAATGGCTGCCTTTAGGCCATTATTCACTTTCACATGGCCGATATTTGGTAAACCGTGCTAGATGTTAGTCCATTACTATAAAACAAAATTTGAGGTTTCGGGGGAGGATGCACCCTAAGTTTTTAACTAGTTTATATCGAATTCAAAATGACCGTAAATCAGCTATTAGTTACCTTGATTGGCCTGATATCAGGTAAACCGTGCCAGATAGGTAGACCATTACTGGGATACTGATTAGGATCATTAATTTAAATGGAGGTTTGCAATCTCTGACAGACTGTCTAGTTCTTATCTTACTCTTAGACTGAGCTTCTTAGACCTAGTTGTCTTGCGTCTTGATTTTAGACCTAGCCTAGGACTACATTACAAACCCTTCACAAAATTGCTTAAATCAAATTCTAATTCGTCGCGGGAGCTCCTGGACTTATGTAGTCTTGTTTGAAGCTGGAATTGCTAACGTAATTTCCAGCAGTAGCTATTATATTTGTATAGTTAAAATATAAGTATTATAGATATAATACTTTGTACTTAATTTCATTAAAAAAACAATTGTGAAAAAAGATCATGCTATGTTTGATGAATATATTAGTTTGATGAATATCATATATTTTTTTATCAAAATTTTAAAATGTTGATGCTGTTTTAGATATCACCACATAACACATCTGATTCATGTCACAATCCTGGGAGGTTTTGCTGGTCTAGTATGACTTGTACATGCACAAGCGCGTGGCCTAAAACCACATTCAGTCATTCATTTATTTATTTAATCATCTCTTTATTTATTCCTCCGTCCATTCATTCATGCGTTCCTTCATCCATTCCATTCTTCAATCCATCCATTCGTTCGTTCGTTTGTTCGTTCATTCAATTATTCTTCCATTCATGTATCCATCCATCCACTTCATTCATTCATTCATTCATTCATTCATTCATTCATTCATTCATTCATTCATTCATTCATTCATTCATTCATTCATTCATTCATTCATTCATTCATTCATTCATTTATTCATTCATTCATTCATTCATTCATTCATTCATCCATTCATCCACTCATTCATTCATTCATTCATTCATTCATTCATTCATTCACTCATTCATTCATTCATTCATTCATCCACTCATCCACTCATTCATTCATTCATTCATTCATTCATTCATTCATTCATTTATTATTCATTCATTCATTCATTCATTCATTCATTCGTTCCTTCGTTCTTTCGTTCGTTCATTCATTCATTCATTCATTCATTCATTCATTCATTCATTCATTCATTCATTCATTATTCTATTTATTTATTTATTCATTCATTCATTGATTCTTTCATAATTTATTCACTCACACGTTCTCATTTCAGGTTTTTAATAAAGGCTTACCAGCAGTCAAGCAGTAGTGATTCACTAGGTGACTCTGTGGCATACCTAGCTGAGCGTCATAATGACAGATCAGGTCTGACCAGTGACTGTAGCCTGGAGGCTCTACTGGACGCGCTCAAGTTCTCAGCCGCCAGGTAATAGATACAGCGAAATAACATAAGATGAGATGAGATAATAAAAGCGCAGAGCATAATGACAGATCAAGTTTTGACTCCGGTGATTGTAGGCGCATTTAATATAAGTTCTCGGTGATTTTATTTTGGCTTCTTAATATGACCCTCTGATGTAAACATGTCCATAGACTAGAACTGCAAAAGATTTTAATTTTTGTGCTGCGCATTCACCTTTAATATTTAGTCCGTAATAACAGACTCTGTGTGCGATACAGAGTCTGTAATCATTGCCACTCGTAAAGTTGTGCCCCAAAAATGCGGGGCTCGTACGATCGATTGCGCAATGAATTACTGCGTCATTGTTTGATAAATTATTTTATATCATTCTGTAGGCCTAATGACATATTTACATCTCATTAGAATAATGCCTTAACGTGGGGACTTGAACCCCTGTCTTTATAAGTGAATAATTCATCTAAATAGAGCTACCCTCACATTTTTCATGACATTTATCGTCACAGCGTACACTGACCACCAGCATAGAAAACCACAGCTTTTGCTATGCTGTCCATCTCTGACGTTGAACCATGCAGTTCGCGTTAAGCTCTGACTATTAATACTGATTCTGAGCCACCAGGTACTGTGCTACCATATAACAGTTTAGATACAGAATTAAAAAAGTAGGCTTTATTTGTCATTTCTGACAGATAGAGCTACTTAAACTATCTTTATTTGCCACTTATCATGCTTAGTGACAGATAATGTGGCTTTATTTGCCACTTATCATGCTTAGTGACAGATAATGTGGCTTTATTTGCCACTTCGTGACAGATAGAGATGCTTTATTTGCCACTTTGTGAGAAATAGAACTGTATTATTTGACACACTGTGAGAGATAAAACGGATTATTCGGCACTTTCTGACAGGTAATTTACCACTTAGTGACAGATAAAGCTGCTTCAACTACATATTGGATTATTCATTGTTTTCATTCCGCCTAATGTGAAAACAATGCTTCTAGTGAATGTTATTTTATGATATATTTTATGCCTTCTACTGTCTATTGTTTTTGTTTCTCTATTTTTTTGTTATTTTACATTTTTTATGTTACTCTGTATAATCATCAGTCGTGTGAGAGACGCCGGGATGAAGCTAGAGAAACTACAGAATCAAGGCATGCCACATTACGAGGCCTGGAACAATACAGCAGTACAGCTGACTAAGGCTGCAGAGGTAAGTGTCAGTGTGAGTGAGTGAGTGAGTGAGTGAGTGAGTGAGTGAGTGAGTGAGTGAGTGAGTGAGTGAGTGAGTGAGTGAGTGAGTGAGTGAGTGAGTGAGTGAGTGAGTGAGTGAGTGAGTGAGTGAGTGAGTGAGTGAGTGAGTGAGTGAGTGAGTGAGTGAGTGAGTGAGTCTAACTCCCACTGTGGCTGGGTGAGATAGTGGTTATTTTCTATGTATCATTTAGTTGTTTTCCAGGCTGACTGTCAGTACCAGTTGCTGGCTATTTTCTATGTATAATTTCGTTGTTTTCCAGGCTGACTGTCAGTGTCAGTTGGTGGCTATTTTCTATGTATCATTTCGTTGTTTTCCAGGCTGACTGTCAGTGTGAGTTGGTGGCTATTTTCTATGTATAATTTCGTTGTTTTCCAGGCTGACTGTCAGTGCCAGTTGGTGGCTATTTTCTATGTATCATTCCGTTGTTTTCCAGGCTGACTGTCAGTGTCAGTTGGTGGCTATTTTCTATGTATAATTTCGTTGTTTTCCAGGCTGACTGTCAGTGTCAGTTGGTGGCTATTTTCTATGTATAATTTCGTTGTTTTCCAGGCTGACTGTCAGTGTCAGTTGGTGGCTATTTTCTATGTATAATTTCGTTGTTTTCCAGGCTCACTGTCAGTGCCAGTTGGTGGCTATTTTCCATGTATCATTCCGTTGTTTTTTAGGCACACTGTCAGTACCAGTTGCTGGCTATTTTCGCCCAGAAAGTGGAGTACGCTGACGGCTCAGAGAGTCCTCTGGTGGTCGACGCCCTCACTAGACTTTGTAAACTGGCAGCTTTACACTTTATGACAAAAAGAGCAGGCGATTTCCTAAGGGTACGTAGTGACATTTGTATAATCATTATTGCTGAATTGTTTTTTTCCATTCATTTAACAAAAAAAAGGATGGGTATTTGTAATTTAAGTTTGGAGTCGTTGGCATTGGTTTTATATTTACATTTCCTTGTGGGCGCGATAACTTCAACAGTTTTTCATGTATTCTGCTCAAATTTGTTCTCCGGTATGTTCAATAATGGATAAGAAAAAATCAAAATGGCCGAATTGGCGAGCAAAAAGGCCGATTTATCGTGATTTATAACTGTTTACGTCGTTCAATATTGTAAAGTTATTCATTTGAAGCTGGAATTGCTAACGCGATTTCTAGCTTCAAAAATTAAAGCGCAAAAATTATAATATTGAAAAATAGATATCTCCACAATTGTTTCATTTGATAAATCAGCATCTAATGCGTGATATTTATCAATTTAGAAACGTATATGTATGTAATATAAACATGATAAATAATCTTCAACATTCTACATTTTCTAAAATATACCACAATTCAGTCCCGGGCAGTGTTTGTAACAGTAACCAGTTTGTTTATTAACCCTTTCAGTGCGGGGATAGACTTTAGTCGTCAGAATCTGACGTCTGTAGACGTCAGATTCTGTCGACTAAAGTCAATCCCCGCACTGTAAGGTAAAATATTTCTAATGGTCGTAGACCCATATCATAGGTATTCAAATGAATCGGAAAGAGCTAACTAAGACATTTATGATGATTTCAAATTGAAAAAACCCCTTTGATTGTGATGTTTTTTACAAAAATTATTCAGCGCTTTAAGGGTTAAGAAATGGGCTAGACCACCTGTGTGCATACAACAATAAAACACAGAAACATCAGTTAAAGGCTTGGTGTTAAGCATTGATCAGGTAAACAAACTTCGCAAATCTTCTGCCGACAGCTTGATGATAACTTGATAAAAGTTGTAGGAGTTTGTACTTGCATGGAATTTGTATATAATAATTATATGCCTTAGCCCTTAGGCCTATGCCATGTATACATTCAAATATACATCGCCTAAGGGACGCACCATTAGATATCTAGGGGGGGGGGGCTAGAGTTTTTGTTGCTTGCTAACTTTTTTTTACCTAAGCGAGAAACGATCAACGCCCAACAATTTTTTTTTATGTTTGGTCGAAGAAATGAAATATCTTTTTTTTGTCGTATGATTTCCCTATTATGTACGTTAACATTTGGTGTTTTTTCTGGTCAACATATTTTTCATCAATTTCGACAACAAACTTTTTTTTTCAGCTCACATTTTCAACAAACTTTTTTTCTGACTTTTTTGGCGACAAACTATTTATTTCAATTTTTTTTCTAGGCCCTCCCCCCCTCCATATATCAAATGGTGCGTCCCTAATCTATGAACGTTACAGGTGGTCGGGGTTGGTACAGATCACGATACTAGAGGATCTGCGTAGTGGATTATCACTACTATACAAGTTTTTAATTGGTTTTATTAGCCGGTTGAATCACAGTTATTGGGAATTAAATGGCTGTTTAATACATGAAATTGTACTAATGTTTGGTCTCAAAATAAGCAAATGTGAGTAAATTTAAATTTAATCATTTATAAATTAGATAATGTAATGGGTAAGTGGTTAATTGTATATGTTTTTTACGATGCTTACAGGGAGGTTACATGACTTCATCACAGGTTACAATGCTGGCGGACCACCAGCTAGAGCTTTTCGCCGCACTTCGCCCTGACGCCGTAGCTCTGGTGGACGCCTTTGACTTTACGGACCAAGGCTTGGCCAGCGTACTGGGGCGCTATGATGGCCAGGTGTATGAGAACCTGTTCAAATGGGTGCAGTCATCAAGGCTCAACAAGACAGAGGTGAGAGCTGATCGATATTTTTAATCTTTAATCTTTTTTAAAACGATGCTAAAACTAGCCCCAGTTTTCACCCACATCTAAAACAAAATTAAGTCAGCCTAGAGCTTACCCTTGCAGCGCGGAGATCTGTAGACGTCAGATTCTGACGTCCGAAGTCGAACCACGCACTGTAATAAGAAAATATTTCTAATGGCCGTAGACCCATAACATATGTATTCAAATAAAGCGGTAAGAGCTAACTGATTTGTTGAGACTTAAGTCAGTTGGTGAAACCAGGCCCTGATTTATGTCTTGACGTTTTTCGCCAAGTATTTAGTCAATGACTCATTTTCAATGACTCAAAAAAGATTATTTTGAAAGATAGTTTGCTGAAATGAGCACCTACCACAAACAATATTTAAAATTATTTTGAAAACTACACATTCCTAAAATTGCCTTATTTGATTAAATGAGGATTTACCACAAACAATTATATCATTTTCAGTGTCCTTTTTATTTAGTTTGAAACGGTATAGATAGGAAGGGTATTCCCCCTGGCCCTGGGCCATGGGGAATACCCTTTCTATCTATACGGTTTATCAATTTAAGGGTCATTTTATTTGGTTTGAAACCATATAGATAGTAAGGGTATTCCCCCTGGCCCAGGAGAGGGGAAATACCCTTACTTTCTATGCGGTATATCAATTTCAGAGTGATTTTATTTGTTTTGAAATGGCATCTATATTATCCCAGCAGTAGAAGGGTTTAACTAAAATAAAACTTCTTCGCGTTCAATGGGTTAAAATCGTATTTTTATGTTTGCTTGTTTATTTTCAGATTCATGATTCCTACTACAAATACCTCCAGCCTTACAAACAGATGGCCAGCAAACTGTGATAAAGCCACATTGTTTAGATGTACACGTTGAATGTAGACATACCCCCCTCATACAGAACTGATGGATTTTTTTATTGTATTTTAATGATTCATTGTGCGAAAAGACTCATCTTTTAAACACAGTGTCACTTTGTTATTAACCTTTGGGTGTGGGGACCGACTTCAGGTGTCATAATCTGACGTCTGTAGACCACAGATTATGACGTCTAAAGTCGATCCCCACACTTAAAGAGTAACATATTTATAATGACCGTAGACCCATAACATTAGTATTCAAATGAAGCGGGAAGAGCTAACTAAGACATTTATGATGATTTCAAATTGAAGAAAACCCTTTGGTTTCGATGGTTTATAGAAAAATATTTCAGCGTTGTAGAGGTTAAAGGGTCGTGCCTGCTACTTTATAAAATGGCGGATACGACCCTTTGAAACCAAAGTAATCTGAACATCATGTCAACACAATGACTTCATATCACATATCTTATCACAACTGTAGCGACGTTGTCATATATTGTGACTGTTCTATCCACATAGAAATCATGTCGGTTACTTTCAGTCAATTTGATGTTTTTATAATTTTTACAAAATGTTTTTTATTTTAAATGGACGCGCAAGCAGATTGTGATGTTGTCAATTAAACGCTACCTCTGAACATATGTCATTATGATTTAATGTAGCATATCACAAGAAAACTACGATTCAACTCGTACTGGTGTCAAAATATTAAATAGGCAATCAATTAAAATTACTCGCAATTATTAAAAAAATCCTGAAGTCCTGACAATAAAATTGCATGTCATGTCAATTTGTATTTATATTTATAATAAACCATTCCAAGAAACGTTTTCTTGTGGGTTCTTTTGCATCCTGTATGTGATGATGTGCCAGAGGTTTACTTCCTTTTTTTCAACGAATTATTCGTTCTGTTAATTACCCCCAATAATTCCCGTCTTTTATAAAATTAACTGAAAGACGGAAAAGTACCGATGGGGGGGGGGGGCACTACCAACCCCGACCATTAACACTAAATATTTTATATATATTATTATTTTTTCTTATAGCTTCTTGAGTGCCAAAATACTTCTTATTTAACAAATATGCAGATCCAGCGTTGGCTACGCTATAGTTGACAATTGAGCCAACGTTGGTTCAAGATTTTGTGTCCATTGGCATAAGCGGCACGATGTCCGATTTCTTAGGTTATTATTGAAGGTTAAGCTATTATTGGTAATGTTCAAGCAAAATCTTACATCTTTCAGATATAAAAAATCACTTTTGTTCAAAATATGTTATAAAATTATCTATTTAATACTTAAAGAGCTACTTATATACCGTCCCCTTGTATGTGATATTGTGTTTTAATGCTGTATGTATATATTCGTTTATTTTACGGCATGAATACATTTTGCAGATACAAAATACAAGATACATAATTTCCAAATACACTGAATAATGTACGCGGCCCATTAAAGCGTATTAGACAGTTCAGTCATAATAATAATACAGTTTAACAATAACAACAAAAGTAATAGCAATAGCATGCTGTTGGCCTATCGCTGTAGATGTTGGGTCAATCTTAACCCTTTGAAATCTGTATTTATTATTGTCATCTTCGTCCACTACAAGCCGCGAATTGCTGTCGCAATTCTCGACTTGTAGTGGATGAAGATGATTTGGTGTGGTTTAATAAATAAAGAAAATTGCCATGTACTGGTAAACCAGTTTCATGGAAATTTTCGTTCCAAAACCCTTTGTTGTAGGAAAAAATAGTCTCTTATAGGGATGTAAAATGATGCATTAATGCATCGTGAGGGCTTAAAGGGTTAAAGCAGCATCGAGTCATTTTGTCGTGTTTTTTGCCCCCTACCCCCCCCCCCCCCCTCCCCGGGGGGTACACACCGATGTACCAGTTCACGATAGGGGAGAGCATGCAGATAGTGAGCAGTGAGCACCTGTCTGCTCGTAGTATGATAATTATTATGCGCATACTAAAGCTGCATCTACTATCAAACTAAGGGGATAAATGACAATGAATAGCTCTGTGCAAAGATAAACAGCAGTAACTGCTTCCTTTCCAAGTAAGCAGTTACTGCTCTTTGCTTTTAAAGAGCAGTATTCCGCCGTGCAAAGTCAAAAGGCAGTAACTGCTTACTGTAAAGTAAGCAGTTACTGCCTTTTGCCTTTGTACATAGCAGTATTTTAGTGGATGGTGACAATAAACATCGTAATGGGCTAGTTTCTGGATAAGTTTATAACAGTTTAGGTCCTGGACGTATAAAATTGAGATATAAAATATCTCACAGAGCTATGCGATCCGTGCAATTTCGTTGCTTTTAACCCTTCGCAGCTATAATCACGACTATTGTCGTTTTTAATTTGTTTGATGATGTTATTTGGCATAAAACGAGTATTTAAAGATCACTATTTGCGAATGTTTCGTCTCATATATTCATTTTCGTCCACTTGAAGTGTGGGTCGCGATACAGGTTCATTTTAAATTTAGATAACGCAGCGCTTTAAGGGTTAAAATACAGACCTAATTCGCCGTTTAATGAAAATAAATGTAGAATCATGGAATAAATTCTGGCTGGTGTGATAGAATAAAGGTAATTAATTTTCTTTGAGAATATTAATGCTAGGTCGTAAAGGAAGTGACATCGGCTCAGACCGAAGAAAATATATGCGCATACTAATTAATATGCACATACTTCACACATGTTGACCCCTAGAGCACTGCGCTATTCAATTTAAATTTTCAGTCAATTGAAGTTGTGTCTCGCTACCGCGACACACAACTTCAAGTTACTGAAAATGTATGTAATTTGGGAAATTTAGGTCCCTACATCTGTCAGTGTTTCAAGACTAAGGGCATATTTTATTAAAAAAAGATAGTGATACAATTGTTAATAAAAACAGAGAATGGGTAGACATCAGCAGTGCTGCAGGGGTTCAAGGCAATAAAACTACCCAGCAGCCACACGACGTTGACTCAATGTCGGTTTAACTTTGGTCCACCGTCTACGACGCTGGGCCAACGTTAAAATAACATTGATTTAACGTCTTCTGTCTGCTGGCTAAAACTTCTGATCATCAGGGTTCTAGAGGATCAGGGCGATAAAACTAGACACCTCTGAACATTAGAATACGGCATTGTGGAAGTAGTGGTGTGTTATATTGTCTGATATTTTTACAATGGAAGTTTTACTAAATAGTGATCTAGCGACAGCAGATCAAATTATACAGGAAAGCCTACAAAATATCTGATAAATACATGTTCTAGATTTATGAAGATACCGATGAAATATACGAGGTTTGAATTTAACATGGCTTTACATGGATTATACCTACATCACTAAATCATCACACCATAGTCATTGAATATGTGCTGTATTTTTCCATATCGCACGAAAAATGAACAGACTTTGTATTTTTTCACATGATCAAGTCGCACATGAAAAAGCTGCCATACATTGCAGTTCAACTACAGCTAGAGTGCGATATGGGCTGATACCAATATACGTCTCATAGCGAAAACCATTACACAGAGTGTGCGAGCTATATATACATCCCGGAAATGGTAATATGCATGGTTCATTGTCACAACAACGGCTATAAAGGACATGCGTTCCGTTGCATACTTTTACAGATGAAAAGGTAACATTGTGACGCTTGTGAATTGCTGAATGACAGGTCTAAACGTTATCCAAAAACACCCAGTTTTAATAGTGTACCAAGTATAATATGTAAAAACATAAGGCAAAACCTTTACTTCTGGTATGAAATGAAAATGGCGAATTACAACGAGAATAAAATAATATTCATGAGACGTGTGAGGTATATGTGGTATGCTATAAGGTCAAACTGTCAACATACAATATAGGAGTGGATATGTAAGCATGCCACAAACAGATACGATATGACGATGGCAATCCCCATTTACTAGGCCATGGAGTTAAATCATGATGCAATAATTCACGGGAATATCATTTCATACTACTGGATAAAATACAATTATATGTTTCATAGAACTGGATAACATAGGTCTATGGGATAAACACTATGAATAGAGAAGGTGATGCAGCAACAGATATATAGCCTATATGCCTCGTATCAGTGTATGATGTCAATTGATTCGAACCAAGGTCATGTCGGGCTGTGGTCAAATACGTTACCATTTCGTCATGGATATTCCATTTCACAAAACTTTATTACATATGAAATAAATGCGCATGAATTGAGGATATAATGCAGCATTTACAGAAGGTATGCATTGTGTTACTGGTGCTGGGAACTGTCACCTACCTTGTGGAGTACTGCATGCCCTCTGTGAGGCGGGGAGGTAGGTTACAATATAATCAGAGGTCACTAGAGGTCACCGGGTCTGTGATACGGTCCCTGACACAGGTCAATGGGCACAGGTTAAGGTCAGCCGGTGCTCCACTCAGCACCAATCGGTCGGAGGAGGAAACCCTTCCTGATTGCCCACGTGTATCACCATATCTAGGTAAGTACTAGATAGTAGGTCGCTCACATATGTTCGCTCTTCTAGAGACGTATGGCCTACGTGACAGTCCGTCCGTACTGTGTTTTTCCTCTGGAGATGATTTAATGGTCGAAGCAGGGGAAAATCAATTAGGTTAATTACAGGAAGTTTTTATTTAAAAATCTACATTTTTGTGAACTATGTTTACAAAATAATGTCTCGTTCTCCTCTCTAAGTTCACTACCAATATTTATTCCGCGGTCTTATAAATTATGTTCGCTGACAAAAAACGTAACCCTTCTTTAAATGTAAGCATTCGCGATAATTACGTCTATTGCCATTTAAACTTGTTTGCTTCTCCTTTAAACAAGAATACGAACTAATTTTGCTAGATTGGCACATGTTTCATTCAAATTGTACATAGACATGGATGTCGTCATTGTAGAGTGTTGTCAATTGGAGTGTTATCATTTTAGAGTGTTAACATTTGAGAGTGTTATTATTCGAGATTTTTATCATTTCAGAATGTCCTCACTGTAGCTTGTTACTATTTTAGAGAGTCATCATTCTAAAGTGTTATCATTTAATAGTGATATTATTTTAGTGTTATTATTTTATTGTCGTCAGTAATTTAGAGAGTCATCAATTTAGAGAGCCATAATTTTAGCGTTTCATCATTTAGAGTATCATCATTTAGAGTGTCATAATTTTAGAGTAGGCCTATCATCATTTTGGTGTCATCATTTTCATAGTGCCATTATTAAGAATTCTATTATATTATAACGATATCATAAAGATATCGCTTATAATATAGATGTGTTTTTTTCCCAGCTGGTGCCGTGGAGGTCTCATTTGACGACCTCTTCTGGGCTGACCTGGCATCACTTCACCCTCAAGTCTCTGCAGGTGGGAGGTGGAGTCCTCCTGACTGCCGCGCCATTCACCAGGTGGCCATAGTAGTACCGTACAGACAGAGGGACAGACAGTTGAGAGTGCTTCTACATAACCTACACCCATTCCTACAGAGACAACAGCTCAGCTATGGTATCTACGTCATAGATCTGGTCAGTATATATTGATGGTCACAATGCCTTAGCACTACAATTCGATAACCTGTCGCCCACTCTATGGGCCCTTTGGAGTGTGGTCTACGTGACAGTCATCACGTCTGCCCGAATTTTGCTTTTACAGTGGAGACGATTTGTTGAATTATGTTGATAAAGAGAAATCAATTACTATTTAAGTGTATTCAAATTGGAATGACTGTCGGCAATTTGTGTGTCAAGGCTTATGTTTGTGCAAAATATGAAGTTGGTATATCAATGGGAAAGTGGTCTACATCAGATACTGACATCTAAAGTAGGTGCCCGCACTGAAAGGGTTATAAAAACATTATTATCAAAGTGTTAAACCATAAAAGTTAAATAATAAGGTCTTCGTAGTCATCTGCTGAACATGTGTCGATTGCGACTCTGATGTGAAATTGTTTTCTGATTGGCACTTAAAATAGCAAATTCGAATGTGAACGTGGTGCAGTTGCCTAATCATTAGGACTTATGACATTTTTAGTCACAAATTTTGGTGGTTCCACACACAGCGAGACACAACTTGTGGATGAAAATTCCAATTATTATTTTAGCCTTGCCTTAGCGCTTTGAGAACTAAATTAATTCTTAGCCCTTAAAGCGATGAATTAATTAAAAAAAAAATATCGCAACCAAAGGGTTTTTATCAAATTAATATCATCATAAATGTCTTCGCGAGCCTTTTTGGATTCATTTGAATACCTATATATGTTATGGGTCTAATGCCATTATAAATATGTTTACTCTTACAGTGCGGGGGTCGACTTTGGTCGTCAGAATCTGAGGTCTACAGGCGTCAGATTCTGACGATTAAAGTCGATCCCCGCACTAAAAGGGTTAAACCGCTAAAGGCGCGACTATAATCATTTTTAATCGGTTTTATTTAGTAGTTTAAATCTCATTTATTGGGAACAAAATGTGTGCTTAAACATTACGATTTGCAAATGTTTGGTCTCAAATGAAACACATATGAGTAATTTTCACCTACTTGAAGTTGTGGGTCGCGGTAGCGAGACACAACTTCAAGTGGGTGAAAATTGAAAAAAAATTTTTTAGCGGGATAAGGGTTAAAAAGAAATTATTGTTCAATCATTGAGAATTCTATAAAAATTAAGCACAAATTTGGGTATTTTCTTAATTGTGCGTGAATATTCCAGTTATTATAACATTATGTTAATGCTTTGAAAACTAACATAAAGGAGGTGGGTCGTTTCGATCCACTGATCAATAATAATGATTTTGTGACGACCCCACTCCTCAGCATCTTGACCATGCTGCGTATGCGGGTGGGCACTCACCTTGTACACAGCGAATCGTAACGACCCACCTCATTTAACATGGATGGGGTGGACTGATGACTTTACGTTTTATCTTTTTGTTTCGAAAATTACATGCACCCCACAGTTGAAAATTCG
Organism: Flabesymbios commensalis; assembly: GCA_964017125.1. Taxonomy (NCBI): domain Eukaryota; kingdom Metazoa; phylum Annelida; class Polychaeta; order Terebellida; family Flabelligeridae; genus Flabesymbios; species Flabesymbios commensalis. The sequence goes on from OZ024915.1 coordinate 75,211,366, forward strand.
ATTATCGCTCAACATGTGATTATATTTTGTCTGATATTTTGTCTGAATAAAAAGTTAGTATTATTCACAGATATTGAGACTTTCGCAACGTCAAAAATGGTAGCAGAGCGTGGTTATATATAGACTTTGAAAACTTGTTGTTTTTATTCAGAAATATCGTGTAAAAATGAGTTTAAACAACAACGTAATCGCCGATGTCGGCGATCACGCTAATATCGCTCACTCGGAGCCAGTCACGGCTCAGATTCAGTCCCTGTCACACTCACAGTCAGTGTCAGTTCCAGTGCCTGATGTCAACGGCCAAGCCGGCATAGTCAACGATGATAATACTTCCAGCCATAAAAGTGGTGAAACATCGATCAACCAACATCCCCAGCCTGATAAAAATGAACCCACACCCGGTCCCAGTACTGCCACCACTGCCCCTGGGCCTGGCAGTGCGCCTAGGCCTACAACCTCAGGTCTTCCCCGAAATCGCGTCATAACAAACTATCGTTTGCAAAAAGCTAAGACAAAGTCTGCATTCACTAAATCAAAACATCGCCTTACAGATTTATTAAGCAATGTTTCAGCCAATACTGATACTAGTCCAGCCCAAAGACAGGCTCTAATAATTGCTGCTTATGAAAAGTTTCAAAATGCTCAGACAGCTGCCATGCAAGTCATGGAGTTATTAGCTGCTGAATACACAGGTCAACTTGATGATGATAATTGTATTAAAATCATAGATGAAATGGAAACATTAGAGGAACAATTTGATACCACAGCAATGAAATTCCAAACAATGTATCAATCTAATTCTGAAGCTTCGATCAAATTGACTACTGTAAAATTGCCTGAAACAAAACCGCCCGACCAGACACCTGTGCAGTTTGATGCCAATTATAATAGTCCTAGGCCTACAGACAGGACACCTCCACCGTTGCTTAATGCTAATAATAATAGTCCTACCGGGCCAACCACTCATGATTCTGTGAAAAGCAATCATAATGGCCAATCGGCCCATGGCCAACAGTCTGTACAGGAGCAATCGCTATCAAAAAGGGTAGTATCAGATTCTGCCCGCATAGACTTTGATTTGAACGGGAGATTAGAAAGGCTAAAAAAATCATGTAATCATATCCCTCTACCGGTACCTCCTCCTGCTGGTGCTGGTGCCCAATGTAATGCTGCATCTATACCTGATCAGTCACCAATTGGCAGTCAACATACCCATTGTTCTAATCAGTCACCAGATGGCAGTCAACATCCCCATCGTTCGTCACCGAATAAATGTGATAATCAAACTTTGCTAGGCCAAGACATGTGGAAACAATTAAAGCGCGTGTCCATTCCTGTATTTTCTGGGAATAAAGCAAATTATGCTAATTGGAATGCAGCCTTCACAGCATGCATTGATCAAGCGCCGGCTACGCCAGAATATAAACTTTTGCAGCTTAGACAGTATCTAGCTGGTGAAGCATTAAAAACTATAGAGAAATTAGGTCATTCTGGTGCAGCTTACCAGGCGGCCAAAGACAGACTCGATCGTAAATATGGCGGAGCAAGACGTCAAGTTGCTTTACAATTAGACGAGCTTGAGAATTTTCCACCGATCAGAACAAATAGTCCACAAGAGCTAGAGAAATTCTCAGAGCTTCTCGATGTAACAATAATAAACTTTGCTGAATTTGGACTAAAAACAGAGTTGTCTAGTAAATCACTTTATGCTAGATTGCTGAGCAAAATGCCAGAATCAATGGTAACAAATTATCATAGATACATATTTGACAAATCTCAAGAAGAATCAGTCCAAACCCTTCGTGAATGGGTGAATAGAGAAACTGAGTTTCGCACTCAGGCCTATGAAGCTGTCAGAGGTGTAAAAAATGCTGATAGCAAAAGAGGTCGCACAATGTTTGCAGAACAGGAAAATAGGTCCACATCACAATTTGATAATAATTGCTGTGTATGTGGCGGTAACCATGGAGTGTGGCGATGTGAAAATTTTAAACAAAAAACATTGCACCAACGATGGGATCTCGCTAAAGAAAAAAAGTTATGCTTTCGATGCCTAAGCGACAATCATAGAGGTATTGATTGTCCCAGAAGTAGACCATGCGGAATTAATAAATGTACAAAATCTCATAATAGGCTCCTACACCAAACTACTCATAAAACACAGGAAAGTAAAAACAAATCGAAAGAATGTGAAAATGCTGCTCCTGAAGAGACAGACACACAGTTAAAATTAACAGAACATTCCCTTACCACAACACTGACATCAGAAAGAAGCGACATACATAGCTATTTAGCATTACGTACAGTTCCTGTAATTTTGAAAAATGGGAATAAAGAATTAGTAGTGAACGCTTTACTTGATGATGCCAGTACACGCACATATGTTAATTCAGATGTAGTAGCGGAGCTCGGTGTGCAAGGAATTTCAGAAACTATAAGTGTTAGTGTTCTAAATGGGCGAACAGAAACATTTCCAACAACAACAGTTGAGCTGAATCTGCTCAGTGTTGACGGCTCTATCAATATCAATATGAGCGCATTAACTACTAACCGAGTCACCGGGAATATGAGGGCAGTAAACTGGAATTCACATAAACAAAAATGGCCACACCTTGGCGGCATACAATTTCCAAAATTGGGCAGACGACCTACGATAGACCTTTTAATCGGCATTGATCATCTCGAGTTACATTCTTCACAAGGTGAAGTTAGAGGCCAGCCTGGCGAACCAGTAGCAAGGCGTACTCCATTAGGATGGACATGCATAGGCAATTTCAGTGACTCACTTGATACATTGCATACCAACTTCGCACATACTTATTTTGTGAATGATAGATGTAATGGTGTGGAAGACATTAACAAGACCTTACAACAATTTTGGGACATAGAAGCCATGGGGACTATGCCAGGTGCTAACAAAAACACTCTGCATGATGAGACAATTTTGAATAGTGCAAATGCATCATTAACATTGCATGGTGAGCAGTATCAAATTGGTGTACCATGGCATCAGGTGATTCCTGAATTGCCTGATAATTATTCTATGGCGCGCAACAGACTTGTGAACACAGAGAAAAAACTGTTGAAAAATCCAAAAATAGCTTCAGCCTATTCAGATTGTATAATAAAATATGTTGAGAAAGGCTATATTCGTAAAGTGCCTGCTGATGAGTTACCACCTAAACAAAAATGGTATCTTCCTCATTTTCCTGTGATTAGGGAAGATAAAGCTACTACAAAAACTCGAATCGTCTTTGATGCCTCAGCAAAATGTGGTGGAGTCTCGTTGAATGATATAATCTACCAGGGACCGAAACTACAGCGAGAACTATTTGATGTGTTACTCAGATATAGAAAACACCCCATAGCTCTAGTGTGTGACATTGAAGAAATGTACCTTAGAATTAAAATACCTGAAAAAGATAGACCATTTCATCGATTCTTGTGGCGTGATCTAAATCAAAATAAGAGCCCAGATGTATACGAATTTAGTCGTGTAGTCTTTGGTGTAAATTCTTCTCCTTTCATGGCTCAATATGTTGCTCAAGAGCATGCAAGGAATAATGAAGAGGAATTTCCACAAGCAGCAAAAACTATTCTTAGATCAACATACATGGATGATAGTATGGACTCGGTGCCAGATAATGCAGCTGGTATTAAACTGTATGAAGAATTATCAAAATTATGGAAAAAGGCAGGCATGAGAGCAAGAAAATGGCTGTCTAATAGTCAAAAAGTATTAGAAAATATACCCGATGAAGACAGAGCAACTCAATTAACATTATCGGACGGGTCTCTGCCATCAGTAAAAGCATTGGGCATATTATGGAAAGCTGAAGAGGATATATTGACATTTCAACCTGCTTGTGAAACTAATGATATTTGTACAAAGCGTGTTTTGTTAAAAACAGTTGCTTCTCTGTTTGACCCACTGGGTTTCTTAGCACCATTTACTATTCGTGGTAAGGTGCTGTTACAAGAGGCCTGGCTAGCAGGTATTGATTGGGATGAAACACCAAATGAACAACTTGTGAATAAAGCCAAAATATGGGTCTCAGAGTTGATCGATCTACCAAAAATTCAAATACCGAGGTCACTTTGTTCCCAGCACAAAACATTAGTTTCCTTTAATCTTCATACTTTTGTTGACGCATCAAAAGACGCATATGCAGCTGTTATATATGCAAGAAATACGTATACTGATGAATCTGTATCTTGCCGGATTGTTGCTTCGAAAACACGAGTCGCGCCACTTAAAGCTATATCTATACCAAGAATGGAGTTAATGGCGGCAGTTCTTGGTACACGATTAACAAAAGCGGTGTCTGAAGCTCTGGAAATATCAATAAACAGTGTTACACTCTGGTCGGACAGCACCAATGTCCTTTACTGGATTAAAAGCTGCAGTCGCAAGTGGAAGCCATTTGTTTCACATCGAGTGGGAGAAATTCAGAGTGTGACTAACCCAGAACAGTGGAGATATATTTCAACTGCTGAAAACCCGGCAGACATACCCACGAGGGGGAGAACAATAATAGAAATGGCTACGGACATAAAGTGGTGGTCAGGCCCATCTTTCCTTCAATCACCTGAAGAAAGTTGGCCAACAGATAAAGTTAGCATAGAAACAGAACCGCTTGAAATTAAAAAGGAACTCTGCAAAGCTAATAAAAATGTTGTTATGATGACTGTATCACAAACTGAGCTAGCTGAATTTGAACGCTATTCAAATTGGATGAAATTAATTCGTGTATATTCGTGGATAAAACGATTCGTGGATAATTGTCGTGCTGATAAAGAAAATCGTTCTAGTGGTGAATTGTCTGTGCTGGAAATACACGAAGCTGAAATTTATGTCATTAAATCCACACAAAAACATTATTTTGCTAGCGAGTGGTCAGCTTTGAAAAAACAAAATGAACTCCCGCCACACAGCAAGCTAGTAAACCTTTATCCGACAATTGATGAAAATGAAATACTTAGATGTCGTGGGCGACTGGAAAATGCAGATTTCTTGCCACATGATGTAAAATATCCAGTCATCTTACCTCGAAAAAGCTGGGTGACAAAATTAATAGTCAAGCATCATCATGAATTGGGTAACCATAAATGTGGAACCAATCAGACATTAGCCTCTCTTTCATCTCAATATTGGATTGAGTCAGCTCGTGAAGTTATTAGACAATGGGAGAGAGAATGTTGCAAATGTGTCAAGTTAAAAGCAAATTCGGCGTGTCAACTGATGGCGCCACTGCCTAAAATAAGACTAAATACACCCTTACGTGCTTTTGCTCGCATAGCTGTGGATTATGCAGGGCCTTTTCTAACTATACAAGGTCGCGGGCGTGCACGTCAAAAACGATATTTGTGTTTATTTACATGTCTGTTGTGTCGCGCAGTGCATCTGGAGATATCGTTTGGATTAGATACGGACTCTTTCCTTAATTGCTTTAACCGCATGGTGAATAGGCGAGGCGTACCTTTAGAAGTATTATCAGATAATGCTGGAAACTTTGTCGCTGCAAATAAAGAACTCAAAGAACTAGTCAGTAAGCTGGACAATAAGCAGATTCAGCGTGTTAGTGCAAATAGAGGAGTGAAGTGGAATTTTACACCTCCTTTGTCACCACATTTTGGTGGTGTGCATGAAACAATGATTAAAGCAGCTAAACGGGCAATGAATGCCGTAATAGGGAATGCGGATATAACAGACGAAGAATTGATAACAGTCGCCACTGGTGCTGAAGCGTTGGTGAACTCGCGTCCCCTCACATATCAATCGGCGTCGCCAGAGGATGACCCACCACTCACTCCCAACCATTTCCTGCATGGTCAAGCAGGAGGACAATTTGCACCGGACTCCGTCGATTCTGGTGAATTCAATATAAAGCGAAGGTGGAGACGCCTTCAGGAAATTATAAAACATTTTTGGCATCGCTGGATGCGTGAGTGGCTCCCAGGATTAAACGCTCGGAAAAAATGGAATCAACCCAAAAAGGATTTAATCATCGGTGACATTGTGCTTGTGATTACCCCCTCCTCTCCACGTGGTCACTGGCCTCTTGGGCGTGTCATAGAGACTTGTCCTGGACAAGATGGACATGTCCGTGTTGTGAAGGTGAAAGTGGGACAAACTGTGTTCACTAGAGCCGTGAATAAGTTATGTTTGCTCGACGGCGTATGTTTAAGTAATTAAACTTGTTTTTCTATAATTTATCGACAGTATGTCTGTCGATGAAGGGGAGAATGGACTGATGACTTTACGTTTTATCTTTTTGTTTCGAAATTTACATGCACCCCACAGTTGAAAATTCGATTATCGCTCAACATGTGATTATATTTTGTCTGATATTTTGTCTGAATAAAAAGTTAGTATTATTCACAGATATTGAGACTTTCGCAACGTCATGGGGTGTTTCACCTTGAATAAAACATCTTTATTTGTTATGTTTCATTTAACTCTTATCCTGCTAAGTTATTTCTATTTAAATTTTCATCCACTTGAGGTTGTGTCTCGCTACCGCGATCCACAACCTCAAGTGGATGAAAATTACTCAGCTATTCTGGGCCTTTATACACTGTTAGTGTTGCACGCAAAGAGGTGTCAGATTTTGATTTTGCCACCAAGGGATCTCGGCTATGGAATAGTCTACCGATGGATTTACGCCACGCTCCATCCTTTATGACCTTCAAGAAAAGACTGAAGACATACCTATTCAAAAGAAAAATATTATTCCAGAAACTGAAGACACAAACGCTTTGACTGGTTATAAAATCAAAAAGGCGCTATATAAAAAAAACTAAATAATAATAATAATAATAATAATATTTGTTTAATTTGAGACAAAACATTTGCAAGTTTGATGTTCAGCAGGATAAAAGGATTAGTTTATTTTTTTCATACATTGTTTTCAGGCTCTTCCCACCAAGTTTAACAGAGGTCTGCTGATGAACATAGGCTTTATAGAGGCGCACACGCACGGCTATTATGACTGCGTTGTGTTTCACGATGTGGATCTTTATCCTGAGAATGATTACAACAGTTACGGTTGCCCTGGTAACCCCACACATCTGTCAGCTGCCATTGATAAACACGATTACAAGTCAGTGCAAAAAATAACTAAACATTTTGCTGTTGAATTGTTTGTTTCTATCTTCGGTCATTTGAAGCTGGAATTGCGATTCATACTTCAAAAAGTCAGCTTATTTGATTTTGAAATGACCTAGGTCTCATCTTACAACTATTCTACATTACACGCATTAAAGCTTTGAGGGCTATATATTATTGCGCCAAGTGCCATTATGTTAAGTCTAATGGCTGCTTAATATGAGGGTCTAATTAAAGTAATAAATCGAGAAATACTTTGGTCCAACATTATACAAATGTTATACAAATGTTTTGTGTTTACTGGGGAGCATCTTGTCACAAACGGTTTTATAATTCTCAATGACATTTTATTTGTTTTGAAACAAGCTTGAGACCTTATAAGGCATGGTGTTGTACAGGGCTTTGAAACACTACTTGTACATATAAATAATCCTTGAGCCCCACATCAGTACAAGTCACCTTATGTCCTTGGCCGGATAAGCCCATCTTCATCTATCCAGCTGTCTGCCACCGGCAGAACCTGGATAACCCGTATATGCGCTATGAGTTCCGACCCAACACCCCCCCCCCCCACCCTCCTCCCTCCTCCCCCCTGGCCAATTCACAGTTGATTCAGGCGGCCCAAACAATCTGACTTGAGTGTGACCTTCACGCTGCAGTCAGTAAACTGGTGACGTCATAATGAATATTCATGTTGCTCGCACCCCTCATTTTCGTACCAGCTTTACACACACCTGTTGTCAAGGTCAGACTGGTAGTCTGACGGTCAGACCTGATACGGCAAGGTTGGTAAGCCCGACGTACAAAGAATGAGAGGCATCCGTTGGGTTTCTATAACCCTATAATCGCCGGTGCCGAATTTTTTCGGGTTTTTACTCAATTATTACCACATTAATTCCGCCTTTTAAACACGTTAAAGCCATAATGTGACATCAAACAGCACGATTTGAAACGAGTTGACCTCTATTTTGTAAAATCTGCATAATTTTCACTCACTTGAAGTTGTGGAATCGCGTCAGCGAGACACAACTTCTAGTGGGTGAAAATTACAAATGAATAATTTGGTGGCTGAAGGGTCAATGTTCGGTTTACGCTCTTCCGTTGTCCGCCAAATATGCTTCATATTTGAAGATATTCGTTTTTATCATTACGTTATTGCATCCTCCACATCTTCGACTTTCAACCGTTGAATGTGATTCTCGTCTATATTCTGCATTCCACAACCAAAATGCAGTACCTGCTTATTTGAAAAGTAAGCAGATACTGTCTTTTGGCAGTACACGACAGTATAACGTAGTATTTAGACGATACCGTTTATTACTTTCTATTCTCACAGATTACCCTACAAGGCTATATTCGGCGGTGCTGTGGCTTTTACAAATCAGCAGTTTTTACAAATTAACGGTTATTCTAACGCTTACTTTGGTTGGGGAGGAGAGGATGACGACTTGTTCTACAGGTAAATAATACAACACAGAGAACACAAGATATTCATACAATGTGTATTTAGTGTTGCTCCACCATCTGCGGTTATTTGCTAAAGCGACCCAATCAGACCCACAATCATCATTTTTATTTTGGCTCCTTGATATTCTGTCAAGTTAGGTCTTTTGAATTTTGGCAAATGCGCAACCTAAAATGTAGGAAACTTACACAATTCCAGTCTATTGACATTTTGAAAACTTACGAAAATATAAAGTAGCCAAAATAAAAATGGTGATTTCAGCCTGATTATGTCGCATGAGCCCTTACAGCGCGGGGATCAAATTTAGACGTCAGAATCTGACGTCTGTAGACGTCAGATTCTGACGTCTAAAGTCGATCCCCGCACTGTAAAGAGTAAAATATTTATAATGGCCATAGACCCATAACATAGGTATTCAAATGAAGCGGAAGAGCCAACTAAGACATTTAGAATCAAATTGAAACAATTCTTTACCCTCAATGATTTATACAAACATATTTTAGCGCCGTGAGGGTTAATTACTGATAATAAACACTGCTGAAAACCTATATTTCCTTGTTATACCGCGGCATCTATTGTTTGAGTTGGCGGGGAAAGCGCTTTCGCTATGCTTCAAAAAAACTTGCCTATGTTTTCGTTGATACTGAAAGTGTTGATAGTCGACGGCTTATTTTGTAGGCTGCTACGCTTTCCAGAGTGTATTTTACCTATACAATATTCATAATAATATGTAGTTTTTCTATCTCTGGTTAGGCCTATGTGTTTAAATATCAACACTGTATGAGTAGGCTACATCAATGTATTATATATAATAATGTACCACCAATAATGTATATACCCTGAATCCTGTACGGATATAAGATGGTTGATTTGATTTGATTTGTAATAATAGGACGTTCAGGATGAATAACTACACGTTACTACGTCACAACCTGACGGTGTCCAGATACCGTATGTACAGACACCAGCACGAGGCGTCTAACAAGGAAAACCCGCACAGGTGAGCGAATATTGCTTTACGTCGCTTTCTATGGGATTGCCCTAATAGACCATGGGCTAAGAGTCGAAAGCCTCCCCCCCCCCCCCTGGGTATTTTTGTAGACCATATTTTTTTTTAACCTTACTATGTACCAAGTTACTTTCAGGTGGTCTGCAAATTTTCTATGCATGGACAAGGTCACCAGAGGTCATCGAAGTATGGTACCCTTTACCATATCAGACAGTATTGACACAAGGATGAAGGAATGGGGAGGGGGCAAAAACCCCTCCAATCCTTATGTTATCCCTGTAACCTCTCAGGGGTGTTTTTGTGTAGGTCTGTGCTGGGATCTAGGTATGCTTCAAGCCATGATAGACATCACAAGTGAACATAATGTTAGCAAAAACAACAAAAATCAGCTATTTTCAGCTGTGTTGAGGTGATTTCACCTGGCTGTGACCTTGAGATGATCTCACCATGACCTTGGCGTAATTCCCCTATGGAACAAAGCCCAACCGATGTCATTATGTGTATTTGGGTTGGGTTTCGACCGATTTATTGGAAGTGCTGGTCCAATAATGTAGTCTCAACCATTTTGAGATCATTTGACCTTGAGATGACCTCACCATGACCTTGGGATAACTCCCCTATGAAACCCAACACCTACCCATGTCACCATGTGTACTTGGCTTGGGTTTCGACCTATTTATTTTTTATACCACCCTAAGGTCAAGGGTACCCTACTTCTATGACCTCTGGTGACCTTGTCCATGCATAGAAAATCTGCAGACCACCTGAAAGTAACGTGGTACATAATAAGGTTTAAAAAATATGGTCTACAAAAGCACCCAGGGGTAGGGAGGGGGTTGGTACAGGTGGGCTCAAGGTCTATAACTACTCTTTTCACACTCACTGGTTATGTTTTCACTATGAGCCGTATATCGGTATCAGCCAATACCGCATTCCGTTGTACTACATGTATACATGTTGTATACAAGCTGTATAGCAAGTGAATGTTATTGACTGAGCGTCGGCGATTCACCACCTTATGGTCGTCTGTCATGTTGGTCGACTGTACACTTCTTTGCCCCTTTGAAAGTTTTGGACAGTCGTGTGAGAAAATAGAAACAGTGTTTATTTTTGTGCGGTATGGAAAAATACAGCACATGTCCAAGGAATAAGGTGTTCGCCTAAAGGCTCACACCTTATTCCTTGGACGAGTGCTGTATTTTCTAATACCGAACGAATAAATACTGTTTGCATATCTTATCGAATGACTTCAAGAGTTCTTTATAGTGCACAATACCGTAGACAGCATACTCCAGGCCTTTACACAGATTGGAACACCGTAGGCCTATATTATACATTGCTCCAAATTGTTTTGATTTGAACCCAGTACCTCTGAGTTTCGAGCCACAACCGACCACCCGCACAGATAACACATAGAAAACAATATTGATATAAAAATATCATCTTTTCCTTAAAAAAATATGACGTTAAACATGCTGCTCATGCGTTCCACTGCATTGTGTGCCCACAGTGTTTATTCAGCGAATCGTGATGATCCACCTACTGTAATGTTTAGTAAAAATGGTAGAACTATACTGCAGAGGATGTATACAAATATAACAATAACAAAATATAAAAAATATATATAAAAAAATAATAAAAAATGTAACAATAAAGTGTTTATGTTCATGTTAATATGTTAATACGTTCACCCCCAGGGACGACTACATGCGTTTTAAATTATTTTTTAGCTGATTAAATCACTTAAACATCAATATTTGCAAATTCTTGGCCTCAAATTAAACAAATAAGAATAATTTTCATCACTTGATGTTGTGGGTCGCGGTAGCGAGACACAACTTCAAGTGGGTGAAAATTTAAATTAGATAATAAATAAGATAATAAATAAGATAATAAATATGATAGTAAATAAGATAACTTAGTGGGTAAACCTACATTTACTAGAGTGATTTTTTATTTATAATACTTTACACGTACTTTCTTACTTTTACACCTTTATTTATACTCACACTCTCTCGGATCCTTTGTCGTCTATATACCAGCTCTCCCAACAAACATGAAGCGTTGACCTAATGTTGGTTTACTGTTGGGCCAACGTCGTAGACGGTGGGCTAACTGTAAACCAGCGTTGGGCCAACGTCTCATGTTTGCTAGGCTGTTTCAAGATTTTTGTTATTTAAATGTTCTGATTTTATTATTGTTACAAAATCTGCTTCCATTTTATGTCATTATGTATTATTGTTCCCAGATCGGCTTATTTCCATTAGATGTCATTATTTATTAATTTTACCAGATTCCCTTATAATAGATTTCTTTACGATGTCATTATTTATCATTGTTACCAGATTCGCCTTATTAAAGATTTTCATTAAGTGTCATTATTTATTATTGATGAGGGAAACAATATGATAAACCCTATCTTATCTTGGCAATGCCTTTTAATTTTATTTTAGGTAGTAATTTGTCATTTGTTTTATCAAAATATCCAGTTTTATTATGGCAATGCAACTTAACATGATTTTAGTTATGTTATGTCATACCATGTATATAATCACATGATTTTTAACAAGTTAACAACCTTTGTATATGCACATACATATATTTATCTCATTCTACAACGAATAAGTCTGTAATGACTTCCTTTCTGTCAATAAAATATCTGTCTGTCTGTAACTAGATCCGCCTTGTTGAGGAGTTCCACCAAACGTCATCGTCATGACGGCCTGAACAGTCTGAGGTACGAAGTGATAACGAGGCAGGAGCTCCCCCTCTACACAAGGTCATATGTACACGTCAAGGAGATATCAGTGAGTACACAAGGTCATACGTACACGTCAATAAGATATCAGTAAGTACACAAGGTCATATGTACAAGTCAAGGAGATATCAGTAAGTACACAAGGTCATATGTACAAGTCGAGGAAATATCAGTAAGTACACAAGGTCATATGTACACGTCAAAGAGATATCAGTAAGTACACAAGGTAATATGTACACGTCAAGGAGATATCAGTGAGTATACAAGGTCATATGTACACGTCAAGGAGATATCAGTGAGTACACAAGGTCATATGTACAAGTCAAGGAGATATCAGTAAGTACACAAAGTCATATGTACAAGTCAAGGAGATATCAGTGAGTATCCAAGGTCATATGTACAAGTCAAGGAGATATCAGTGAGAAAACAAGGTCATATGTACACGTCAGGGAGATATCAGTAAGTACACAAGGTCATATGTACATGTCAAGGAGATATCAGTAAGTACACAAGGTCATATGTACATATCAAGGAGATATCAGTAAGTACACAAGGTCATATGTACACGTCAAGGAGATATCAGTAAGTACACAAGGTCATATGTACACGTCAAGGAGATATCAGTGAGTATACAAGGTCATATGTACACGTCAAGGATATATCAGGGAATGTATACAAGGTCATATGTACACGTCCAGTATCAGTAAGTACAAAAGGTCATATGCACAAGTCAAAGAGTTATCAATGAGTACACAAGGTCATATGTACACGTGAAGGAGATATCAGTAAGTATGCAAGGTCATATGTACACGTCAAGGAGATATTAGTAAGTACACAAGGTCTTATGTACACGTCAGGGAGATATATGTGATTACACAAGGTCATATGTACACGTCAAGAAGATATCAGTGAGTACACAAGGTCATATGTACACGTCAGAGAGATATATTTGAGTAAACAAGGTCATATGTACACCTCAAGAAGATATCAATGAGTACACAAGGTCATATGAACAAGTCAAGGAGATATCAGTAAGTACATAAGGGCAAATGTACACATCAAGGAGATATCAGTGAGTATACAAGGTCATATGTACAAGTCAAGGAGATATAAGTGAGTACACAAGGTCATATGTACAAGTCAAGGAGATATCAGTGAGTACAAAAGGTCATAATTATGTACACGTCAAGGATATATCAGTAAGTACACAAGGTCATATGTACAAGTCAAGGAGATATCAGTAAGTACACAAGGTCATGTGTACACGTCAAGGAGATATCAGTAAGTACACAAGGTCATATGTACACGTCAAGGAGAAATCAGTAGGTACAAAAAGTCATATGTACACGTCAAGGAGATATTAGTGAGTACACAAGGTCATATGTACACGTCAAGGAGATATCAGTGAGTACACAAGGTCATATGTACACGTCAAGGAAATATCACTGAGTACAGAAGGTCATATGTACACGTCAAGAAGATATCAATAAGTACACAAGCTCATATGTACAAGTCAAGGATATATCAGTAAGAAGGCCTACACAAAGTCATATGTACACGTCAAGGAGATATTAGTAAGTACACAAGGTCATATGTACACGTCAAAGAGATATCAGTCAGTACACAAGGTCTTATGTACACGCCAAAGAGATATCAGTGAGTATAAAAGGTCATATGTACACGTCAAGGAGATATCAGTGAGTGTAAAAGGTCATATGTACACGTCAAGGAGATATTAGTGACAACACAAGGTCATATGTAGACGTCAAGGAGATATCAGTGAGTATAAAAGGTCATATGTACACGTCAAGGAGATATCAGTAGGTACACAAGGTCATATGTACACGTCAAGGAGATATCAGTGAGTACAGAAGGTCATATGTACACGTCAAGGAGATATCAGTGAGTACACTAGATCATACGTACACGTCAAGGAGATATCAGTAGGTACACAAGGTCATATGTACACGTCAAGGAGATATGAGTGAGTACAGAAGGTCATATGTACACGTCAAGGAGATATCAGTGAGTACACTAGATCATACGTACACGTCAAGGAGATATCAGTAAGTACACAAGGTCATATGTACCAGTCAAGGATATATCAGAAAGTACACAAAGTCATATGTACACGTCAAGGAGATATCAGTAAGTACACAAGGTCATATGTACACGTCAAGGATATATCAGTAAGTACACAAGGTCATATGTACACGTCAAGGAGATATCAGTGAGTACACAAGGTTATATGTACACGTCAAGGAGATATCAGTAAGTACACAAGGTCAAAAGTACATGTCAAGGATATATCAGTGAGTGCACAAGGTCATATGTACACGTCAAGGAGATATCAGTGAGTGTAGAATGTCATATGTATTATCTTTTATAGATTTTCTGGTATTTTTATACAATTTGTGTTATTTTTTTACAAGTTCCAAGGGATAAAATATATTATTAAGAAACTTTATAATTATCGTGGTCCCTAAAACAGGAGGTGGTCTCCTAATGTCGGCTTAATATTGGGTCACTATCCGCGACGCTGGCCCAATATTAAACCGACACTGGGTCATTCTTCTCTTTTCTATTATTTTTTTCAGGCATTGTGGTATTTTCAAGAGCAGGAGAAATGGCAGAACGACACGGGGCCCCCTCTACTGACGATGAATGACATATATAACGCAAGATCCAACACGACCCTTACCTTCTCTGACATCGCGCCGACGGTAGAGAGCTCCATGGATGTTACGTAGCGATAATATATGAGGAGGTCACGTAATGCTGACGTGCGGGTTCAATCACCGCTTGGGGCAGGTCATGTTTCTCCCCTATCAACGTTGGATATCGTTGTTTCGATGTTGTGTCCTTCGGTGATGTCCTTCACCATCACCTGCTTGACTTAACTCAGTGTAAATGAGTACACATAGGAAAGAGATACCAATATGTACCATTAGTTTCTAGCGTTTAAATGGTCGCAGGTCTGCATGCTTCCCGGGGAGTTGAAATGATGGAGGGCAAAGTCGGCTCTTAAGTTTTCAGACTTGACGTTAGACTATAAACCTGTACCTTTATCTGTAAGCAAATGATGCTTCTTTGAGTGCAGTAATTAAGGGGAAATACAACACTGGTACAACGATGAAGGTGTTTTATTTTCACACAAAGATAAACTGGATAAATAGGTTGATTCTCCAAGCGCTAAGTGCGGTAATGATATTTTTTTCATCAGAATCTGACGTCTATAGGCGTTGTTGGGATCTACTTTAGTCGTCGATTCTTGCGCTGCAAGGGTTAATTTCAATATATGCCATGCAAAGCAATTACATGACTTAATTATGGCGTCTATAAGCTTAAAGAATGCTCCAACATGTTTTCAATTGCTGGCATAAGTCGCATCTGCGAAAATAACCTGAAAAATAAGTAAACGTCTTACACGCCATACTATGTATTCACATTGTCTTCAACTGTTCAAAGAAAAAAGTAGCAAGTATTAAACAGTTTCAGTCTTTCATTTTATTTATTTGACGCAGATTATACAAAAATGGAAATCCAATTTAATATAAAATATAATTCGTCGGGAGACCTCTATTAAGACACATATGTGTCGCTCTCATAGGGGCAGTGGGCCAACCTTAGGGGGACCTTTTGTCTTCTAATGATACATTTTACAAATCTTATAATGTATAATATTGTACTGTATATCGTCTGATAAAAATAAAACATAACAAACACTGTACACATTTTTGTCAGAGCTTCGTCACAGCAAACGTGGAACATGAAATATAAATAGATTAAGCCTTCACATTTTTGTCTATATACTTAATAGTCCTGTCGACTGTAACAGGAAGAAATATATAAATTATCTACGTATATACAGTGATAATGGTAAGTACACGTATAGGATACATATCGTCACCTTAAAATAGAACGTTATATAAAAATATTGGTCCTTCTTTAAAACTTCTTCATTCAACAAACGTTGATTCAGCGTCGTACTATGTACAATTTATATTTACATTAATCAAAAATAGAAGAATTGTCTAAATATGTTATAAATAAATAAAAGCTTGTGTAGCGCATAATTATATCCAGCTCTATGCACTGTTCAAAGCGCTTCACAGATCTATCTAGGCAAAAATGTTGAAGCCATTGGGTAAAGCGTCACAATCAGGCCAATATCATCATTTCTATTTGGTTCCTTCATATGACCATTATATGTCAACATTTCCATAGACTAGAAATTGCGCGTTTACCAGTTAAACGAGAAATAAGGACGACATGCATGTTTAAAATAAGAAATACGAGAATAGCTGATAAATGGCACACTTGCTACAGCGGGCGGGGCCCTGGTGCAGTGGTTAAAGCCTGCTTGGAAAGTCGGAGATCGCGGGTTCGAACCCCACTCTGGCCTTTAAATTTCAAAGAAACAAAATGTTTCTTCCCCGCGAATTCGTAACGAATCAATATTGTGGGAAGCCTCAGTGACCGAGAAGTAGCGTGCTCGATCTCAGATCGCCACGACTCAAATTTCAAATCTTGTGTCTGGAGGGCAGTGTCATCTCATTCATCTCACCATCCTCATGAGGTCCTCTTGACCCAGTTTAGCCTTTATGTGCACAAATGTGGTTTAAAACACCATTTATTTCATCTCATTTACCTTGCTACAGCAACCCAAAATTTAAAAAAACTTCCACAAAACTAATCTATGGACATGTTCAAAAAGTATGGATATATCAAGAACCGATAATGCAATTTTGGCTTTTGGGTGATTTTGGCCTGATTGTGTCGTTTTAATATATATATGTCTGATTGTGTGTTTAATTCTTTTCCCACCGATTTATCTAATTTAAATTTAAATTGGCGAGGCCATTTTCGACTATAATCATAATGTTCCTATAGTTAATACATATATATATATATATATATATATATATATATATACTAGAATCCAATGTATTATTGGGTCTTTCATTGTATTATTGGGTCTTTTAGAATGACCCAACAATACCCGTCATTTAGTTAAGATAGAAACTTAACTAAATGACGGAAAATTTATAGATTGGTGGCGCCACCTCCATCCCCGACCACCGACCCTAAAGCTACTATCTTAGAAGTTTCTTTTAAATGTGTCTAAATTATGGTTCCTTTAAAAGACCCAATAATACGGCATAACAAAAGAAAGACCCAATAATAAATTGGATTCTAGTATATATATATATATATATATATATATATATATATATATATATATATATATATATATATATATATATATATTATGTATTTACTGTAGGAACATTATGATATTAGTATATATATATTATAATTCAACTTTTGTTATCCCACTGTTTCAATCTAGGTGATACAGTCGCTTGTCATTGGAAACCAGTGTTGACTGAAATTGATTTTTTGGGATAATTTGGTCAGAAATGGAAATCAGAAGGAGTTATATAATTATGGCTAACATGGCTAATGTGGTAGGCCACTGAGTCACAGCGTCAACATATAGCTTACATCGTACATTGGTTTAAACATATTTATTTTTCAATTGGAACAATACATTAAATGTAATACAAGGCTCCTTTCGAAGAGGCAATGATCTCAATCAAGGGTAGTGGCACAATTCAACAAGCGGCAGGCAGACACAGACAAGCTATTACCGCCACAGATCTTTATAAGGCGGTGGTGGATGGAGGTGGTAGTAACAGAGTTCAAAATAGGCAGCAAGGGGAAAAGTATTGTAATTATACAATTATTTATTTAGCTAGTAAAAGTGAGCAGTCAGCCTCATTATAAGAGGGAAAATCTACCACTTGATCTTAAAAAGATAGCAATAGCTTCCATTAGATTTTCATTGAAAAAAGGGTTTTGAATATCACTGCCATGAAGCAAAGTTTTGCAATTAAATACCAAACCAAATTGGAGTACTGATACTATCAGATCATTCCTAGCCTCCGTGTGTAAAGGACACGAAATGAAGTAATGTTCCGTAGTCTCAACATCGTCGCAGCTACATATATTAGTACATGAAACGTGTAGACTGTAAAGGTGGTCGTTGAGCTCATTCGCAGACGAGTCATTGTAATGTTTGTGGTCCTGGGACCGAGAAAGTAGTATTTATTTTTGGTGGGTTTCTTCTTAACAATACTGTTTTTAGAGCTTGATCTATCGTCAATTGATTTTAAATTTTTATCCAAATTGTTCCAAAAAACAGTTGAGGAAGGAAAAAAAGAAGATTTAAAAGATTATGTTCTACATGAAATGTTGTCCAAACGGTCAGCGTTCCTAAGATTATATCTATTTCCACTTCTTGTGTGGACACTATTGGGCAACAGTTCATGTAGATATGTTGGTGTATGGTGATGTACTATGTCTGAAAACATAAATAATTTGCAGTCGTTTCGTCGCTCTGGTAACGTATCCCAGGACAGTTCCAGGACAAATAGAACAGCTGACAATACTCCCCGTATGCCACCCGCCACGATTTTGGCACCTCTTTTTTTAATTTTATCCAGTTTATTTAAATCGTTTTGGGCTGCATTGACCCTGTGTTGGTCTAATGTTGGCCCACCGTTTGCGACGCTGGCCCAACATTAGACCAACATTGGGTCAATGTATCGTGTTTTCTGGAGTTGTATCTTGTCTACATGACTTGGTTTTTCTGCTGGTCTTTCTTTGTCAGCCAGTATGCACATAGTATGGCGCCAACCTGAAAAGACAAAATAAATTGTAAATATAGGGAATATTTTAGCAAATGTAATAATATTGGTAGTATTGGCAAATTGAATAAAAAATAAGATTGATTGATTGATTGATTGATTGATTGATTGATTGATTGATTGATTGATTGATTGATTGATTGATTGATTGATTGATTGATTGATTGATTGATTGATTGATTGATTGATTGATTGATTGATTGATTGATTGATTGATTGATTGATTGATTGATTGATTGATTGATTGATTGATTGATTGATTGATTGATTGATTGATTGATTGATTGATTGATTGATTGATTGCACTCTCACCTCCATTCCCACCACCAGTCCTAGCAGTACTAGAGGCACAGTAAAGTTGATGATCATCGCCTCTTCCATTATTCCATAACAACCCTGTAACATATAACACAGTAATAAACCTTTGTCCTTGTGTTCCTGATTTGCTTGTTTCTATTTATTTAAAGCTGCAATTGCCAACAAAACTTCCAGCTTCGAATGACGAAAAAATATGTCAAAATGACATCTGAAAAATTAAGTTATTTTATTGTTTAACTCTTTCAAGCCTGAGTTTACATTGTCATCTCCATCCACTACAAGCCGCGAATTGCTGTCGCAATTCTCGACTTGTAGTGGATGGAGATGACTTGAAGTTCGTGAAACAATAAAGAGAATAAGTATTTATTGGTAAACCAGTTTCAGGGAAATCTTCATTCCAAAACCCTCAGTTGTCGGAAAATTAAATCTGTTGACAGGGATTTAAAATGATGTTTAATGCATCGTTAGGGCTTAAAAGGTTAAGCATCTATATTTCTGTGAAAACCAGTCTCAATCGGTATTAATTCTGCACGACAGGCAGCGACAATCACAAAGTGTCACGGTCTAGCCAGTGGGCTACGTCCCAATGATTAGAGCCCGTGCGAACTGAATGGTCAGTTCGAACAAAGGCCAGATCGGCATATGATTGTCATACATTGCTGCACCTGCAGCATTTTTGTGATGCTGACAAACTCATTCTCTAGGTTTAAAGGGACATGCTCAGGCTAAAACAAAAAAAAAGAAAATCGGTGATTTTATTTTGGCTTCTTAATATGACCATATTATGATGTATACATGTCCATAGACTTGAACTGCAAAAGTTTTTTTCATTTTTGTGCTGCGCATTTACCAGTTAGGCTAGATATAGAGACGAAATTCCTGATTTCTCATTTTAGAATTATGGACAACCATGTCAAAAATAAGAAATACGGGAATTTCGTCTCTATATCTAGCCCAACTGGTAAATTCGCAGCACAAAAATTAAAAAACTTTTGCAGTTCTAGTCTATGGTCATGTTTACATCATATGGTCATATTAACAAGCCAAAATAAAATCACCGATTTTTTAATGATTTTAGTCTGAGACAGTCCCTTTAACTTAAAAATCACTGATTTTCTTATGATTTTAGTCTGAGCCAGTCCCTTTATTTTTACAACAGAAATTAATACAAACAGATTAACAAACGTCCATGTATACTATTACACTATTTTAAATGCCTCAGCTTTGTTTCTTGATTGACTATCAACATAGAACAGATATATGCATATTATACAGTGAAAAATTCAGGGTTTAAACAAAAAGATTCTACTGTTAATCAGCTTTTGTCCATAGTACACAAACTATATTCTGGTTTGGATAACAAAGAAAACGCATGTCTAGTGTTCCTGGACATCTCCAAAGCCTTTGATAGGGTGTGGCACGAAGGCCTTCTATTTAAATTAAAACAGCTAGGCATTTCTAGTACTTTATTAAAATGGCTGGAAAGCTATCTGGCCCTCAGAAAACAAAGGGTTATATTGGACGGTTGCTGTTCCGACGTCAGTTATATCGAAGCGGGCGTGCCACAGGGCTCTATATTGGGCCCATTGTTATTCCTGGTTTACGTTAACGACCTTGTTACCGACCTGGAATGCGACCCACACCTCTTTGCGGACGACACCTCCCTTCTGGACATTTTTACCAACCCCTTAACCTCCTCCCTCAAAATAAATAGAGACCTTGAAAGGATATATAAATGGGGACGCCTATGGAGGGTAAAATTTAACCCAATTAAAACAATATTCCAAATCATTTCAAATCGAAAAAATGTAATCTATCCTAATCTTATATTTGATGGTGTTGTTATTAAACGCAGCATCGAACATGTACATTTAGGCCTCACCATCACGAGCAACCTCAGCTGGCAAAGACATATCGATAAAGCCATATTGAAAGCTAATAAACTCCTTTATGTGATGAATAACATTAAAACGAAATTACCACGAAACGCGCTATGCGCCTTGTATAAATCCATGTTGCTGCCTGTCATTGAATATTGTGATGTTATTTTTGACAATTGTACAATCAGAGCAGCCCTAGCTCTCGAAAATGTTCAACGGCGGGCCGCATTGGCTTGTACAGGTGCATATAAGCACACTAGCAATGATCGCTAATTACTAGAACTTAACTGGATACCACTACGCCAAAGGCGTACTAACCACAAACTTGTCATACTATATAAGATTATTCACGGGTTAGCTCCATCGTACCTGACAGCAATCTTGCCAAGACCCAGAGATGCAGGTTATCGCTTGCGCAGTTTTAATAACATGTCACTCCCTACACCCTCTGCACGTCTCAGCTGTGTCAGAAATTCTTTTTTGAACTCGTCAATTAAATCTTGGAATTCTTTAGACAAAATTATACGTTCATCCCCGTCTTATTTTTCTTTTAAATCTAAACTCCTCAAACGTAGTAAGAGCAACTCACATTTCAACCCAATATTATATTCACGTTTTCTTGGCAAGGCTGCTGTTAATCACACCCGAATGCGATTGGGACTAAGTGCACTGAACAGCCAGCGCCACAAGTACAATATGGTCCCATCGCCTTCCTGTGAAAGGTGCGGAGCACCTCAAGAAGATCCATATCACATATTTTTCGTGTGTCCAGCCTATGCTGTCCCTCGACAAACATTGACCCAAGATCAGAACCGTATACTTTCTGTCGACATGGTTCAAAATAAAAAACAAGTTGAAATTATTTTATTGTACGGTTCAGAAATCTTAGACCACCATACCAACCTCATACTATTTACAACATTGCACGATTTTATATATTCCTGTGGCAGCTTTTCATAACCATCTTTAATATTCTATCATCATCACAACTCTTTCATAGTAGCAACTCATTTATTTTATCATCTTATTGTATCATCTTTGTCATGTATATTTTTTCCATGTCTGTTTTTTTTTTATTTTTTGTGTCTCTTACTATGTCAAGGAGAGCAACTTGTGGCAATTGCTGTTTGTAATCCTTATGTGAAATAAATCATGTTTATAAAAAAATATTATTAAATGCTTATACTCGCCGTCAAATTAACCAGGATCGTATGATTTTCAGCGATTTCTCTCTCAATTTTGGACCGAAAATTTGGACAATGATGTTTTCTCTGAAAATCTCACGCGGGAACAGCGGGGTTTGAAACCTGGACGCATGTATGACTGGCGAGGCAGTCAGGCGCTCTAACCATTGCGACACGTCCCCTTCTCTATTTCAATACTTTCAGTGCGGGGAGGGCGGGGGCCCTAGGGTAGTGGTTAGCACCGCTGCCTTTCACGCCAGAGTCCGGGGTTCGGTTCCCGGTCTCGGCGGTTTGAAAGAAACAAAATTGTTTCTTCCCCATCCACGTGTGAAAGTTAGTATTGTGGGGAGCCTCCGTGACCGAGAGGTAGCGTGCTCGGCCTCAGACCGCCAGGGCTCGAATTTCGAATCCTGTGTCTGGAGGACAGTGTCAACTCAATCATCTCACCATCCTCAGGAGGTTCTCCTGGCCCAGTTTAGCCTATATGTGCACAAAGGTGGCCTAAAGCCCGATTCATTTCATTTCAGTGCGGGGACCGTTTTTATACGTCAGAATCTGACGTCCACATACGTCAGATCCTGACGTATAAAGACGATCCCCGCACTAATAGGGTTAATATGCTTTACCCGTGTTTTTAGTATTTTATTGAAAACATACGTTTCCCGTGTATAATGTCTGAATTCAGTAGCAAAGGCCAGACTACAGACATTATTATGCCGACACTAACCAAGTAGGTCATACCACGAAACGTTACGTAGATATTATAAAAGTCAATTTGTTAAAAAAGTTAACAACAGTCACCAAAAACATCACCCGAGGGCTGTACTAAATAAAATATCAGTATGTGAATATAGAAATGACATATAAGTTTATGGTAACTAGTGGATACAATTCAACAGAATTTAGGGATTATAGAGATGGGTATAAAAGTTTACGAAAATTATTGGGAATAAATTAGATATATGGGAATAGTCCCCGCACTAAAAGGGTTAATAGGGTATGCCTTACTCGTGAATAGGACAGATCTGAGTTTGTGCTGGTCATACATTGCTGAATCTGAAGCATGTTTGGGATGCTGATGAGCTCGTTGATCCTTTCAGGATAATGTTCGACGACTACCTTACAGCAGACGGGGGGCGTGGCTGAAGTGGATGTCAACAGGAAGGTAAACATCTCACCAAAAGCGTCAGAATCTACGATATCCGCGGCACTGTCGGCCCCGCAACACTCCAACTGCAACACAAGACGTATATAAAGTCAACAGGAAGGGAAGCAGATCACCAAAAGCGTCAGAATCTACGATATCCGCAGCACTGTCAGCCCCACGACGCTCCAACTGCAACACAAGACGTATATAAAGTCACCAGGAAAGTAAACATGTCACCAAAAGCGTCAGAATCTACGATATCCGCAGCACTGTCAGCCCCACGACACTCCAACTGCAACACAAAACATGATATATAAAGTCACCAGGAAAGTAAACATGTCACCAAAAGCGTCAGAATCTACGATATCCGCAGCACTGTCAGCCCCACGACACTCCAACTGCAACACAAGACGTATATAAAGTCACCAGGAAAGTAAACATGTCACCAAAAGCGTCAGAATCTACGATATCCGCAGCACTGTCAGCCCCACGACACTCCAACTGCAACACAAAACATGATATATAAAGTCACCAGGAAAGTAAACATGTCACCAAAAGCGTCAGAATCTACGATATCCGCAGCACTGTCAGCCCCACGACACTCCAACTGCAACACAAGACGTATATAACGTCACCAGGAAAGTAAACATGTCACCAAAAGCGTCAGAATCTACGATATCCGCAGCACTGTCAGCCCCACGACACTCCAACTGCAACACAAGACGTATATAAAGTCACCAGGAAAGTAAACATGTCACCAAAAGCGTCAGAATCTACGATCTCCGCAGCACTGTCAGCCCCACGACACTCCAACTGCAACACAAGACGTATATAAAGTCACCAGGAAGGTAAACAGATCACCGAAAGCGTCAAAATCAACAATATCCGCAGCACTGTCAGTGCCAAAACATTCCAACTGGAACACAAGACATTATATAAAACTCACTGAAATGAGTTGACAATATATACTTGGTTACCTGCGCCCCAGCATTCCAACTGGTAAATAAAAATACATATTAAAACCGAATGGTTCTGACCCTAGCATACAGATGTCTCTAACAAAAACAAGAATTTTGCCACAATGTTGAAATTGCCAATTTAATTTTTAGATATCAACCTTAATACAAAACTTTCTTATTTTTCATCAATTTGTGGTCCACATCTTATAAAGGATTATTTCAATTCTCATATACATGAAGACATTTTAGAATTTGAAAGTACCAGTGACCTAGCCTGAATGTAATCATATTGGCCATGCATGGCTCTTGCTATGAAAAAAATTACAGTTTCCAAAAAAACCCATATACCGAATATTTGTCATTCCTCTTGTTGTATGGCATAACACAGAAATATATACTTAGGGGTAGACTTTCCTAGTGATAGTCGAGAAGATATCACACAATATGTGGCAGGCCAGAGACTAACAAATGCATTATGAAACAGTAATAGATCTGATGGCAAACTGAACATCAGTTAAAAAGATCCAGATAATTTACAATGCAACTTAAGTATTATAGTTACTGCATTCAATGACCAGTTCATCTTCATCCATTACAAGCCGCGAATTGCTGTCGCAATTCCCGACTTGTAGAGGACGAAGATGACTTGAAGTGAGTCAAAAATTAAAGAAAATTACCATGTATTGGCAAACCACAGTTTGGCTGATTGCTGGGAGGCAGGAATTAGTACTGAATAAAGCTGATCTAAGATTATCTGTGCTGATGCTTCAGTTTGAGGGTTGTTAATTAGGTTTCGAAATAATAAATTATAAATGCTCTAGCAGTGGATCCGAAATTAAAGAGGGTATGGGGGCGACGGGAGTTTGGTTCAGTTCCTACCAAAAGATACACAATTTGGTATCAAACATTATTTTTTTGTGGTATTGTTAGCAAATAAACGTGGATTTGAGGTTCCACCAATTAAATTTTGGGTGTCAATTGCCGAAGCTTGGGTAAGTTAGAGCCATGTTTAAGCAGAAACACCCCTTACTCTCCTGTCCCTAATAGACGAACCGGTTCGTTTGTTAAACGGCGGCCGATTTTGCAGACAAGCTCGTTTGTTGTGGTCAGGTTCGTGTAATAGAAAATGAGTTTCAGATGACTGAAAAAAATGAGAACAAAATGAGAAAGATACTATCGGTGGTATGAATACCACACGTTGCAGGGCCAGTAATTATCAGTTCTGTATGTCTACACGCGCCACCATGTGGGTAATGAGTAAAACATACTACGGTAATAGGATAACTTTTCCAAGAGGTGCTTTTATTGTGGACAGGCGCTATTAATAAAAATGTATGATTTTTCGAGCAGGTGCTTTTATTCCGAACGCTCTTCTATTAGGGACAGGAGAGTAAGTACCAACATGTCACTATGGTTTCAGTCAACTTCCACCAGCGTTAGGTGTTTTTCGCTGATTTCTCAGTCAATTATTGATCAATTGCCATGAAATTTGACAAGCACTCTTTGAAACTATCCCGACGCCTACACTAAAAAATCATGAAATTTGAGTAAGTATTTCAAAAGTTAGACCATTTGACATGTAGTAGAATTTCGAGATTAAAGCCGACTGAAATCAATGGTTTATAGAGGAGCGTCATAATTCGAAATATACTACATGTCAAATGGTCTAACTTTTAAACTGCGTGATATTTTTACTTGAAATTATCAGGGAAGTTGCAGTAAGACTAGAAAATAATGCTTGCCAAAATTCATGACAATCGGATTAAAATAGTGTGAGTAATTAGCGAAAAGCATGCAACGCAAAGTGACTTTCACTTTATATTCAAAGCTCAAGGTTGTACATGTACCTTTGCCTGCAGATCATCCCAAGCTTGAGAGGCGGGGTCGTCTGGTAGCTTTATCTCAAATGTGTTGAAATTAATATATAATCCTGAAAACATAAATGACACATATAACCCTTAATAAAAGCGCTAAATTAAATAATGGAAAATTAAATTGAAAATAATTGAAAATAATTAATTGAAAATAATCTTAAAGGCCGATCCTGATATGACAGCTCATTTAACTCTGTTTTTGTCGTTGTGAAATAATTGTGCATATACAGTGTTCCGAACAATTAAGAGGCCTGGGTTTTCAATTGTACAGTGCTATGTAAGACTGTGCCACATAAAGACATATTCATTGAGGATAGGCATAGTTTAGATTTTGAACTTACTTCTAGCAGAGATTAGAAATACTAAATTAGTAATGTTTAAATGTGCTTGGGAATTTAAGTTAACCTTCATAATCTTCTTGAAGTGAAACTTTCATGAAGTTATTCAGATCATCTTCCATCTACAAATGAAGACTAAATTAGATTTTATATCACTTAAATCACAAAAAACACTGAAAAAGGCTTTGTAAATAAATATATCCCTATGGGAATATGTTGACACAGATATTTTAATGCCATGGGCCCCAGATGGACCACAGTTTGGACGAAGTGGTGGTCACAGTGTATACACGCAGAGCGACTTACCGCTCGCCCAGCCACTGAATACGCATCTTCATCTATCCAGTTGTCTGCCACAGGCAGACTCCTGCATATCACACATATGTGCTATGAGTACAAAGCCCCCCTCCTCCCTGGCCAACTCAGACAGCCCAGACAATCTGACCTGAGTGTGACCTCCACACTGCAGTCAGTAAACCGGTGACGTCATAATGAACATTCATGTTGTATTCTGTAAGCCACACCTGTTGTCAAGGTCAGACCAGTGGTCTGATGGTCAGACCTGATAGGGCAGGATGGTGAATCGAGGCGTTGATCTAATGCTTCTTGAACCCTTACAGCGCTGAACCATAAAGACCAAAGATTTTTTTCAATTTGAAATCATCATAAATGTCCTAGTTAGCTCCTCCCGTCACTTCATTTGAATACCTATGTCTAGCTCCACTATAAATATGTTGTGCGAAGTTTGACTTCGCACCTCGTACATTCGGATCTATGAATCCATCGTTATTGAGCTCTTTCTTTGATTTTAAAATACACTCAATCAGTACATGTGTTAAAAGATTTGAAATATAAAAACGCAATTTCATTGGTAGCATGGTAAACCAACGAATCTTAATTAGCCATGCAGGTTCATGGTTAAACTCATGGTATCATGTGCCCTGGCCAGTATTAAAAATAACCAGACAGACAGACAGAAATATATTTTATTGACACAAAGAGAGTTATTACACTATTTGTCATAGAAATGAGAGAGATATATGTACATGTATATACAAGATTGATAATTTGTTAAAATCAGATGACAATATACATGATATGACATACATAACTAAAATCATGTTAAGTGGCATTGCCATAATAAACATATAAATAAGTGACTACCAATTAAAATAAAATTAGAAGCCATTGTAAAGATAGTATAGGGGTCTATCATATTGTTTCCCGCACCAAAACCAGAGATAAAATAGCTATTATGTATAACATACTAATTATATATAGTAGCAGAAAAGACAGGAAAGCGTAGAAACCTGAAGAAAATTCAAGTGCAAAATATGCTACAGTAACTGGAGTACGCAATAAGACAATGATGAAAATTATATGGTATTTTTTTAAAATCAAATATAATATAATGCAAGTACAATCAATGTGGCATTCCGTGAAACATGTAGCTCCGAGCCATGTGACCATGCAAGCACAGTCCCTATGAGCCCGGAGATTCCCTGATATTGACTATTGGTGTAAAAAACTTACCCGGCTGAACGAGGCTACTCACATTGCGTGGAGCCTGGTCGCAGTGACCTCCATTTTTCCACGGCTGGCCGTGTAAAACAGACACTGACTCCGCCTAGCGATAAGATCGAGAGTGGTATAAGACTATATTCAGCTAGCGCGCTCTGGTGATCACAGTAATACCACTCTGCCAAAACATGGCCGTCACTGTGTCAGAGCCTTGCGATGTCATCAGGGTACAAACAACTAACAGTAACAGTAATAATGGTGGATAATAATTATCTGTGCCATTAACACAGGACATGGCCCTCTCACAACATTAAAGTTTATTTTAATTCACTATATGAAACCCCTAGCCCTGACCGGATTCATAGATTAGTAGATCTGAATCTACTGTTTTAACAATAATAACAAATAAATAAGTTACCTGTCCCTTGTTGGCAGCAACATAGATCGAAATAACCATCTGGAAAATAGATACCACCGCAATCACTCCTATGTACTGAAAAAATGACGAAAATCTTAGGATTACAAACATATGACATGGTGGAAATCACATACAGTGAGCATTTATAATTGTTCGCCTAACCCTTTCAAGCCTGAATTTACCATTGTCATCTTCATCCACTACAAGCCGCGAATTGCTATCGCAATTCTCGACTTGTAGTGGATGAAAATGATTTGATGTGGTGTGAAAATTAAAGAAAATTACCATGTATTGGTAAAAGAGTTTCATGAAAATTTTCGTTTTAAAACCCTTGGTTGTAGGAAAATTAACTCTGTTTTCAGGGATGTAAAATGATGCTTTAATGCATCGTGAGGGCTTAAAGGGTTAATAATATAGGCCTAACCCAGTAAATGCGGAACATCAAACTTAAGCTGATTTGATGCTGGACCAGCGTTTGCGACGCTGATAAAACACTAAAACAACATTGGGTCAATATCTTGTGTTTACTGGGCATTTGGGTTTAGTGCAGAGTTGAGCGTGTACTCATAAACTTTTATTAACAAAATATTGTCAATTTTGCGGTCGGTATTTTGGATTATGTCGTGAATAATATATTCTAGCAGTTGAAATTACGTTGCAAGGATTCATTGAACACTTAGAAGTAAGATTAGACACCAAAGTCGTGTCTACGATAAGAATAGTAGGCAAACAATTTTCAATATTGTATTTTAGGAGAATTCATTGATTTCGCAGCTGCACTTTTGAAATTGTCAATAACGATTTATTACTCGTTATCACAAATCAAGCAATAATAACATAATTTCGACCTGAAGTTATCTGAATCAAAATGTACTGTACATGGAGGGTTTCGAACAGAATAGAACATGTGTTCATGAATTATATTTAAAAAATTCAACATGTTAGGCATGAAAAATTGCCTTTCGTGATATATTAACAAAATGCAAAATAGCTCCTCACAGTGGAATATTAAATAAAGTAAAATTGATCTCTTTTCGCTCTCTATTTTATCTCCCTGAATATATGACCTGATAGATATTATAGGGAAAATCGAAATCTACAATTATTTCATTAGATTTTCACAACATTTTGATAAAAAAAGTGTCCAGCACTCAGCCCACAATGTCATCAACCAGATTATTTATATAGAGACCCCTGTGAACATTTCTAGACATGTGGACTAATGTTGTAGGCCTACTGGCGGTTTAGGTTATTCCTTAAATATGAATATTTTTTAGTATTTTCTGCTCTACCACTGGTGGGTGCCATCGTCTATGTGAAAGCCACCTGGTGAATGTACTTACCACATAGAGCAGTAGCATGTTGTGTTTGATGGCTCCGATCACAGATAACACACCGAGCAGGATAAATGTAGCTCCAAGACCCACCATCCACGACGCCGACGACTGTGGAGGGCAGAGAAATAGGCGTTTTAATCCATTTTATTTGCCGATCAAATCACTGTTATTTGGCAACGAAATGAGTGTTTAAACGTCAAGATTTGTAAATATTTTGTCTCAAATTAAACAAATATGAGGCTCAAATTAAACAAGTACGAGTAGCCTATTTTTCACCCAAATAGATGAAAATTTAAATTATTTAATTTAGCGGTTCGATGGTGAATGCAGATAATCGGAGCCTAATATATCTGGAGCATCATCTAAATCGTCCTCTATTTATTCAAGAGTATAATATGGGACAGGACTATACGTTAAATCTGAAAGTGGCATGCAATATTTATTACACTTCCTTATTTTGTCATTTGTATTCACATGTGGTGTCAATTGCGGCAACAAGTTATGCCACAAAATGAATGGAAAATCCCCGATTTTAGGCAATGTTTAGCAAATAAATTATGAGATCCACTAAATGTGGCACATCCAAAACTTTAATTGATTTTTTTTATTGATTAAAATATACAATACAAATATAAATCATGTAATATCAGTAAAATAAATTCCTCATTCAAATGCACATTTATTGAAGCCGGTGCCGACCCATTGTAAGTGAAACGACAGAAGATAATTATGTTGGTGCAAAGCCTGGCCACCGTCGAAGCGATGTCAAGACACCTTATCAAGACATGATCAACCGCTTTACGTTTAGCTCCCAGCATACATAAGACACCAAAAACGATATAGGATCAGTGCTGGGCCACCGTCTGCAGCGGTGGTCCAACACCGACCAAACAATGGGCTCAAGTCTCGTGTATGCCGTGCCATCTGTATATTATTTAATATTGTAGCGTTGAATACTATACGTGTCACGCATAGTAATTACATAATTCAAATATATTAATAATAATAATAATAATAATAATAATAATAATAATAATAATAATAATAATAATAATAATAATAATAATAATAATAATAATAATAATAATAATAATAATAATAATAATAATAATAATAATAATAATAATAATAATAATAATAATAATAATAATAATAATAATAATAATAGTAATAATAATAAGTTCTTCTATAGCGCACATGCAGTGCTCTGTGCGCTTTACAGACAATTAAAGGTATGCGTTACAGAAAAGATGCTTCTTCAAGGTGCTTTTGATGACATCTAAGGATTCGCGCTTCCGCACCGAATCCGGGAGTTCGTTCCACAGCTTTGGTGCTGCACTGAAAAAACTTCTGCCTCCGTACTGTAAGAGTTCAGTCGTGTATGCCTCTCTGGTTTCGAAAGCCAAGATCAAGTGTCCTTGATCTTGACTTTCGAGACCAGCAATGGTGAGGTCACATCATTGAATTGCACCAAAACTTTAACTGATAATATTATATAAATTTCACCTCTACCAATCCCAGTAAATGGGTGTGTGCCTTTTCTCTGACTGACTCTTTGGTGTTTTCTATGAGATCCACTAGATATCCTACAGCTGGGATGAAGGACTGGTCCGGGTCGTGGCTGTCAGGGTCACCCATCAGTAGTATACCCAGCACCATCACGATAAGTCCTACTAACTGGAACAATAAGTAGATAGGCCTACATCAAAATAAACCCTACTAATTATGAGAAATAAGAATAAAATGCATCAAAAACTATACAACTAACTCAGAAAATACGAAGAAAGTGCATCAAAATGAACACCCACTAACTCAGAAAATGGGAAGAAAATGTGTTTTGACAACTTAAGCGTCTCATTGGCTCGTAAAGGCGTAAGCCAAAGAAAAAAACTGAGAGTGTTAGTGTGTGCATCAAATGTCCCCAAAAATGTCCCCAAACTGTGACTTCATAATTATTCAGGAACTAGGTTATCTGATATGACAGAAATGTTATGGTGGACTTCTGGTACCCCGGCAATAAATGAGAAAATTCGGCTTTAAAACACGCCAATTTGTACCCGAAACCGAGTAAAAATTCAAGAAGCTGTGTCACTCCGTAAGATTGCTGGATTTTCTGGTGACTTCAAATCACAGGAATCACCTATGTGTACTACACGTTACATTATGTAATGCTCATGAGAGCCACCTGGTGACCAAATATACCTGAGCGATGATCTTTTTGATAATCTTGCGTGGTTTCAATCATGTTTTACATGGTGTCAGAAGTGGGATTAGAATCCGCACCCTCGTAAATCATATTATTACAATATATGCATTCTTTATGGAAACAAATCATTGGTTATCTTTTGCTAGTAAGTAAGTAACATTATTGATTAGCCCTTCTGTTTCTACTTCTAGCACCGTATAGCCTATACACGGTTTCAATAAGTTTGTTACAGCTTCGTATGTGATATGGTAATTTGTTCCAAAGTAAAATGATGCGGCATTGGGGGCGTCTCGGAGCTATGGCTCTTTGGGGATGATTAGCTACTGAAGGCCCGCAGGTGCTTGTGATGGCCGGGCCCAGGTAACTCTGGGATATAGGTCTAGTGGTCAGTCGGATTGACATGCACATGTACAGCACTTACACTGCATATAATAATAATAATAACATATATTTTTCATACATAGAAATATTTCTCAGCATTTGAAGCTGGAAATTGCTTCTAGCTTCAAATGATGAAAAATAAGATATGCAAACGATGTCCATTTGAGTGCGATATGGGAAAATACAGCACTCGTTCAATGAATAAGGTGTGAGCCTTTAGGCGAACACCTTATTCATTGAACATGTGCTGTATTTTCTCATATCGCACGAAAATGAGCAAAGTTTGTATTTTCTCACACGATCAAGTCACACAAGAAATAATTGCCTTGCAATGCAGCTCAAGCTACAGCTAGAGTGTGATATGGACTGCTACCGATATACGTCTCATAGTGAAAACCACTGCACAGAGTGCAAGAAAAAAAACAATTTAGCAGTAGAAAGGTTAACGTCACCTTTTACGGGGTCAGTCATTTAACCGTCAAACCCCTAAAGTCACATTAACAGTGATCAACTAGGATCGCATGTTTTTAGCAGATTTCTCGGTCAATTGTTAACCGATTTTCATGAAATTTTGTAACAATCAGATTTCAACAGAATATCCCTGAAATTGTATGTCGTATTTCAAAAGTTAGACCATTTGACATGTAATAAATTAAAATTACGACGTCCCTCTATAAGGCCTAGCCATTAAACTAATTCTATAATTTTATTACTTGCAAATGGGCTAACATTTGAAATATTCAATATAAATTTTAACCGCTGTTAAGATTTGAATAGAAAATGGCCTTTGCAAAATTTTAATAAAATCGGTTCAGAAATGACAGATAAATCGCCGAAAATCATGCGATCCTGGTTTAATGTGACGGCAAGTATAAGCACAACTGCAGTCGTTTTTAATCAATTTGATTAGCAGATAAAATCAAATGTCTATTTAAACATCAGGATTGCAAACGCAAATAAAATTAACCCTGTCAGCGCGATCGTCTTTAGATGTCAAAATATGACGTCTTTTAAATTGAGAAACCCTTTGACCTCCATGTTTTATACAACAATATTTATGCGTTATAAGGCTTAAACATGGCATTTGTTCACTCCTAACAATTGGCTAGACAAGTGCAAATTAAATCCCAGAAACACTCTAGTAGTTGACATCATTTCGCTCGTAGTTAACCCTTTAAGCCCTCACAATGCATTAAAGCATCATTTTACATCCCTGAAAACAGACTTAATCTTCCCACAATCAAAGGTTTAGAATGAAAATTTCCATGAAACTGGTTTACCAATACATGACAATTTTCTTTAATGTTTTAACTACATCAAATCATCTTCATCCACTACAAGTCGAGAATTGCGACAGCAATTCACGGCTTGTAATGGATGAAGATGACAATGGTAAATTCAGGCTTGAAAGGGTTAAAGAGTTGACCCCTAGAGCGCTGACCTATTCGATTTGAATTTTCAGTCACTTGAAGTTGTGTCTCGCTACCGCGATAGACAACTTCAAGTGACTGAAAATTTAATCGACTAGTGAAATTTAAGTGTGAGCATATCTCAGTATTTCAATATTTAGTACATATTTACTTGAAATAACTAGTTATGCATGTGCTAAGAAAAACACAGAATGTCTACTGTAGGCGACATCACGGCTCTAGGGCCTAATATCAAAGAACTACTGTACCGCAAAAATAGATCCACTGGAGATGAGAATCAGTTTGGCCATAACTTTATTTTCCATCCTGATGACGTCTGTGTATGAAGACTCCGGCTGGAAAAAACTAAAAAAAACACACAAAAATGCACAATATTAGCCTATTCTATGCATTATCATTATATTACGTAGTGAGGTAATATAATCGACTGGTTTACATCGATGGGAATAATGCATAACCCAGCAAACACAAGGCGGTGACTCAATTTTGTGTTAATGTTGGTCCAACGTCGACGGCGATGGACCAACAATAAATCATCATTGGGTCAACCTCTTGTCAACCGATGTCGTACTGCAGGAAAATGACTGCACTATTAACTCTTACAGCGCGGGGATAGATTTTAGTCATCAGAATCTGCGTCTGTAGGCGCAAACAGCGCCACAAGAAGAGACGCAAGGCGCGGAATGATGAGCAAAAGCAAACAGCAGCTACAAAAGAAAAGGTGATGGCATGAGGATTAGGGGCCTACGTAAATCAAGACGCAGCGCAAGACGTTCCCTAAGACACAGATAAATAAGCGGCACAAAACACGGCACAAAGACGCAGTGCAAGAAGGGACGAGGGGCGAATCACAGCGCATGACACAGCGCAATTATAACACAAGACGCAGCACAATAAATTACAATTTAATTGCAGTAGTGTGGTCAGATATCATTGGAAAAAAACTTAAATATCAGTCGATTACAAAAAATACGCAGCGCATAACGCATACGACGGAGCATCGGAACATCGGAACTTGGGCTCCGGGAACTTGGGGAACTTCGAAATTTGGAGCTCAGAGAACGTCAGTTCTTCGAAACTCATTCGCGTGTATCCCAAGAAGAAGTGAATAAGAAAATTATGAAGGAAATAAAAACGAAACGTGAAATGAACTGAGATTAAAAAACCATGTTTTTATACCTGAAACTGAAAGATAGAAATGTGTTCGAGCATAAGACCTTCTGAACAAAGATCTTCTGAATACAGGACCTTCTGAACATAGGACTTTTCAAACATAGGAACTTCTGAATAAAATACCAGCTGAACATAGGACCTTCTGAACAAATATATATTTTCTGAACATAGGACCTTCTGAACATAGGACCTTCTGAAAATAGGACCTTCTAGATATAGGGCAATCATCTAAGAGAATACAACGTGCCCTAGTGCACTATTTTTCGAATGCAGATTGACACTGGAGGCAGTAAATTGTCCTAGAAGACAAATGCAAAGATGTTCCATCTTCCTCTGCAAGGCTGGCTATTCCTGAGGTCGTAGACCGACCTTGCTGAAACAGGGTTGAATCCGCCTATTGGAGTGGGGACTTTCAAAAAATATTTTTTCTGTTTGACCCAAGTTTGACCTCTGGCATGAGTGTTGTTTTAATGTGGGGCCACTGTCTACGACACCGGCCCTACATTAAACAACACATGTCTGCTGGCCGAGTAGCTCACCGGAAACGTCTCAGACACAGACCACCACATCTCACCGCAACGTGCATGAGGGTTGAATTAATGGTGAGCCAACGTCGCAGACAGCGGGCCAACATTAAAAAGACATTTTTTGAAAAACTAATGAATATTCAATATCTAAATCTCCCTCCCTATCCCAATAGGTGGATGGTATGGCTAATTCAGCAAGGCTTGGCCTGACGGCCTCGCTGTGTCAAGACTTGCTGCCAGGAGGATGAGATGTTCACATTTATACGTATGATTTAAGTCTTCATCAATTTAATAATACATGTAGCTTCATCCGTCTACTATACTACTGGTCTATATTCACAATGTAAATGGTTCTTGAATGTTCTTTGCTTTATGTCAAATTTATAGAGAGAGGTTCCAGATGCATGTGCATGCATACATCTTGGAACCCCTTTTTTCCAATAAAATGTGCTATTAAGTAGTCCGGATTCAAAGGAGTCTGCAGAGTGTATTTAATTATAACATAATAATGTAAGACAAAACTTTATCCGAATAATCACAACAAACATACATTCTGTTGCGTTCTGTTATTTAATACTGTATCTACCAAAAATATTTTATTCGTGTAGGGCCTACTCTATATTCCTGGAACGCCATACAATTTATCAGGTTAAACCCGTGTCTGACTCAGACGTATTATATATCTCGGGATATAGTATCAGTTACACGCTTTATCCCGGGATAAAACATTTGCCCCACCTCCTGAGTAGGGGCGAGAATTTTCGAAAATATCCTGTGTTATCTCAATTAACCTGAATCTACCCCGCTTACCATGTGAACGATCCCGTGGTAAACCCGGGATATAATATTTATCCCGGATTCAATCCGCGTTAAAGTGCTCGTGTGACTGGGGCAAAATTGATATTACGCAGTGAGATAATTTAATCCAATGCATTGCATAAATAAAAAACAATCAATAAATTACACAAGACATAATGCATTAGCCGTAATTTATTCTGATAAGATTCGTACAATATAATAATGTGCTACTGAGAAAAGACCTGATAAAATAATTGAGGTGCAATGTTAGATATCGCGCTGTTATATATTAATCACAGATATTATTGCATAATAACAAATAGTGGCCTACGACATAAATCACAACACTTAAAATCAGACAATACTACACCCTGGCTGCTAGGTGTTGAATATTATTCCTGCTTGATACCTGTATATCAAGAATATAGCAGTTACAACAGTTAGTTATTCAGGCGTTCCGGGTGAAATATCCTTGTTTCTCCCCTGTCAATCTGGCTAGGCGATCACGTTGATGGCGGGCTAGCCAAGTTGAGATTAAAACCAGTGTATCCGACGGTACTTTTGCTTCAGTACAACTTCAGGTACAACAAGGAATGCTCACTTTCAATTTTAATTTTGTATCTTTATTTTGAAAATCAGGTTAAATTGTATTTATTCAAATTCTATGTTTATAATATACTTCAAGCAATAGCTATTTTTATCAGGGTTGTATATAATTATGCTATATATTCTTATTATTTCTATTTATATTTGACTATAGTATTTATTAAAATGCAAACAGTTCACGGAATATATAATTTTTATTTTGAAACAAATACAAATTGCTGGACTAAATACGTCATAATCAACTCGTACCAGGCCAAGACTATGTTCACAATCACACAGTTAAGTACAACTATAGTGGTTTTTAACATGTTTAATCTGTTTTATTGGAAAGTTAAATCACATTGATTTATAATTGAATGAATGTCTAAAACTAAAAGAATTGCACATGTTTGAAATTAATCAAAAATGAGTATTTTTCTCCCATTTGAAGTTGTGCATCAAAATTAGCTTAATTCAGCGCTTTAAACCTTAAACAAGTCAATTTATTTAACTGAAATTCTCACGTGAAGTTGAGTCTCGCTGACGCTATCCACAACTTCACGTGGGTGACAATTATTCAGATTTGTCAAAATGGAAGTCAACGATATTGAAATCTTCTTGATTGATATCACGTTTTTTCTTTTGCTCAGTTTATGATCAAGTAAAAATTATTCAATAAAAGGACGCCGCTGTATTATATTTTCAATTGGATTACAACACTTTGTCATGGACAGATCGCTTTTAATTACTTTATTTCAGTCATCATAAATGTCTTAGTCAGCTCTTTCGGCTTTATTTGAATACCTAAGTCTTGGGTCTACGACCATTATAAATTATGTTATTGCTTTCAGTGCGGGAACCTTCTTTAGACGTCAGATCATGACGCCTGAAAGGGTTAGATATGTCATATGGCGCATAAAGGTAACAAAGGTGTTTAAAATGTTGTATTACAAAGCAAATAATTAATTTGAACAGAAAATATTAGTCCACATTTTTTGAAATCTTTCTGAGTGAACATACGGTTCAGTTTTATAAGAGGTTAGCAATTTGTACGAAGACCTAAGGCTAAAATAAATAACTATTATTGATACACAAAATACAACAAGTGTAATAAATAATTGATCATAAACCAAGAAAAATGTATTATTAATTTAATAATCTTAGGTATTAGCCTATGATTAAACATGATCTTACTTATTAGTAAACCTCTGTTCTGGTTTGATGTGTTAGGCGTCAAATCCTGTGGGTTGTATGTGTAAACACGCAGGTGTTGTTCGCAACCTGACACACAAATTGCAGGAAAAAAATACATAAAAACCGCCAGTATATCAGGATAGAGGGAAATTATTTGTACAGTGAGACCTCACCGGTACTAATTCTGACATTGCGCTTAATCCTTTACCTGCTAGTGACACATAGGGGACGTGTCACCTGATACATTACTCAACCCTTTAACCCTTGCAACGTTGATTTTTTTTTGTATAAACCATGGCGAGCAAAGGGTTTTCTTTAATTTGAAATCATCTAAATATCTTAGTTAGCTCTTTCTGATTCATTTGAATATATCTACGGCCATTATAAATATTTCAGTCTTTCAGTGCTGGGATCGACTTTAATGGACGTCAGAATCTGACGTCCATAGACGTCAGATTCTGACGCCGCACTGAAAAGGTTAAAGCGCTAAGCATAGTCTTTTTAATCAGTTTAATTAGCAGGTTAAGTGACAGTTTAGGGGAATAAAATGACTGTTTAAAAAACATCAAGATGAGAAATTTTTGGTACCGAATTAAACAATTACGAGTAATTTTCACCCACCTCAAGCTGTGGGTCGCGGTAGTGAGACACAACTTCACGTGGGTGAAATTATAAATTCTGTAACTTAACGATTTAAAGGTAAAATCAGGATGATAGATCTTCAAACTATAGCTTAATTGGCATGATGATACTATAAAGTCGGATTCACATTAACCGTGGTGAATGATTCCCGCTAATTTCTTAGTCAATTCGTATCCAATTGTCAATAAAATTAATTTTACAAGCACTATTTTCTAGTCATGGGGCGACTGCGAGGACAATTTCATTGAAAACTTTTGCATGGTAGCGGCTTATCATAAGCCTTTTGCAGGTCTCCTTTGCATTTTTATAATTATTTGCATGTATGTAAGTTTCAAGCATAAATAAATAAACTGAATTGAATTGAAAATAGTAGGGTCTGAATAAATGTCGCCCTCTAAAACCCATTAGCTTTGTTTCAGAATTGCATTTCATGTTAAAAAAATTATTATATAAATTATATAATTATATACATAATTATATACAATTGTGACTGCAAATGTCATGAAAATCCGCGAGATTCATTCACTCTTGTTGATGATTTTTTATGTAGATCTAACTATGGAGCTTCAGCCTATGACGGGACATAAAAGAGACCTGCCATTGACATAAAAAGGTCGCACAGGCAGGTTTCACTGTAGTTTCTACATTATAAATATGCGCATGCGCTCTGCGCTAAGCCGTCTGTATGGGGGAAACCTGAGACGGGTGGCGCCATAGAAACGGCGACGGACTGACAAGAGGATCTCATTAGACGAGATATTATATCCCGTATACTCTGAGGGGGGGGGGGGGGTATTATATCCCTTATACTCTGAGGAAGGGGTATACTTCTGTGCGTAGGCGAAATGTAGCATATACTTTCTTTTCAAGTAAGCAGTTACTGCTGTTTGCCTTTGCACATTCACTATGAGTGTAGAAGCAAACAACAGCAACTTCTTCTTTGCAAAGTAGACAGTTAGTATTCGGCAACTATTCTCAACATGTCAATGAAAAATATTGCACAGTTTAAAAGTTGTCCTCTATAAACCCAGTAACTTCATCTCAGAATCTCATTCATATCCAGTAGTCTAACTTCTGCGAACCCTAGCCTACTAAAACACAAGTTTCAGCGTAGTCGCTGCTTGACTATTAAAGCAGCCCCTTCGGATGACATCAATTTTCGTTTTTAATTCCGTACTGAAGTAGTGTATCCCACGCATCATGTTTTTATCTTTTTCAGAATTTTTATATTTTTACAAATATTTTTAATCAACATTTCTATGAAACCAGAAGTAACCCAAACAAACTATTTGTATACCTGAAGGACGATTGAATGTTTTCACAGCATCGGGCCACATGCTGATGGCATCGGCCCAGCGTTGGGTAGACTATCAGTGCTGCAGGTGTATCCTTCCGTGTCCTGACTATAAGACACCAATTAGCGGCGACTACTCTGATCTTACCGTCTGATACGTGGGAAAATGTGCTGAAAAGTGCTGAATATTGCTGACTTGTTTTGTTTACATGACAATATACCACCTTGACATTCCAATATTTCACTCTTTTTCGGTGCTTTAAAATTGTTTTTTGATAGCTTCATATAAATTAAATTTTCAAAATTGACAACATTGAAAATGTCTCATCCCAAGGGGTCCCTTTAAACAAATGTACGTAAAATTTCATAAAAATTGGTTGAGAATTGCCACCACGGTTAGCAAGGTTAATGTGAATAGTGTATAGTGTAACTATATATAATATTTTTAATATAAGCTATATATAAATAAACATGCGAAATCCTGGAGGGGGCCGCCTTTAGACGTCTGACGTTAATAGACGTCAGATTCTGATATCTAAGTCGATCCCTGCACTGAAAGTAACAAATATTTATAATGGCTGTAGACCCATAACATAGGGATTAAAATGAAGCGGAAAGAGCTAAATAAGGTATTTATGATGATTTCAAATTGAAAAACCTTTTGGTCACTATAGTTCATAATAAATAAATTTCAGCGCTTTAAGGGTTAAACCTTTCCATAACAATGTCACGGGGTCAGTGGGTTGAAAGGGTGGCTTATAGAGGTTCTTCAGTGTACGTCCTACGTCCCTTTTCCTGACCTCCTGTTTTGTTATGCGCCCCAGTATACACAAAACATTTCCATAACATTTTGACAATGTTTGGCCAGCGTCGAAGACTGTGGGCCGGAGTTTTACAAATGTTACACAAATGTTTTTCATGAATATTTTTGCAAGCAGTATTTCCAGTCCTCTGGCGAATAGAGGAAAGTGCTTGTAAAATTGAATAATTCACTGAAAAATCATTATAGTGATGTACATCGTACTACTGGTTGAGACAATATGTATCTACATGTAGATGATATGCCCGTATCAGTGTGCTTGTATACGTACACGAGAGGCCCCCTCACCTTAATGGTGTTCATCAATGCGCATTGTGAATCGAGTGTCTATCTTCTTTACCTTGTCAATAAAGCCTAGTGAACTCATTATTTTAAAATTGATTTCACAGAAACTAAATGAGTGGCTCTTTTAGCCACATGCTGTCGTCTGTGACGCTGGTCCAGCAATAACCCAGCATTGGGTCAACGTCTCCTGCTTGCTGGATTGTCATTTTAATTCAAGCATTGGCTGATGTGACTTCAGCGTCACCTGGTGAATGCGACAGCAACAATTTAGAGTAAGAGAATATTGCATACATGCTTCCGCAGTAGTTGTCGTTATCTAAGTGTTCACTTTCTGTATCATCATTCATCTCCCCTCTGATAGATAGAAATGAGCACACATCGGACAAATTAAAGTATTTATGCAACCAGGGGTCCGACCCACTGAGGGAGCCACCATTCAATTTCCAGAGGGGGGGGGGGTTGGAGTAGGCCTATTAGAAAAAAATTTGGGGGAGACTTCGCATAAAATGAAAAAAAAAACAGGAAATTTATATAAACATGATGAGCCGGGTTGAAACAAATAATTTGTTCGTTATTGTGTTATTGATGGCGATAGACCAATAGCATATATATTCAAATAGGTAACATAGATATTCAAATAATGCGGAAAGAGGTAACTAGGACGTTTATGATGATTTCAAATTAAAAAAAACCTCTTTGGTTTCCGTGGTTTATACAAAAAAATATTTTAGCGTAATTGTAAGAGCTACTTTTTAAACCACTGTTTGCGTAGGCCTAACCCATCGTTTTAGAATTGTAGGTCTGATCATGTGGATGGTGGAGTGACAAATGGGAGAGTTTGTATTTCCTTTATTTTCTGTCAAGATGGCAGTTCTTCCATTTTTAGACAAGAACGTGTCAGTCAGAAACTCGTGAAGTTTAGGGTGAATCGATCAATCAATCAATCAATTGATCAGCGTTGAAGAGATAAATTACAATGCTGACAAAACAAATATTTCAGAGTAATTTATTACACAGCAAATGTCAGAAACGAAACAAATGAAAACAGGGAAATTGTATTAATACATTTTTTTAAATCTATTAATTACGTTGTCTTTGTGTTTCGTGCTGGTATTCTGATATAGGCCTAAGTTAAGGATTATTCGAAACAAATGCACCAAATAACGACTTTCTCGTTCCTTTCTCGTGGCTTTGATAACACAACAACATAGTTAAAAACAACCTACAGCGAATGTGAGTTATTAGTGTTATACTGCCGAGCAAAGGCAAAATGCGGTATCTGATTACTTTACAAGTAGGTACACAGAGCACTGTGTAGTCTGTTCCGACCAGACACAGACGGCACGTGTGTATCAAAATGCGGACAGCTCTCCCAGCAAACACGAAGACTCGACCCAATGTTGTTTCAATGTTGGTCTAGCGCTGTTGGCGGTGGGCCAATATTGAAACCGCATTGGGTCAAATGCTCGCGTTTGCTAGGTTCCACACAGGTGTCTGTCTACACCCACCCCTCCGCCACCATAATATTCTCGCCAGCAAGACAGCCGGTCAATCACAAGCTTACTACAATACTTGAAATTGAGAGCGGGGGACATATGACGTCAACCATCTGCACATTTTAACATGCGAAGGAGCAGTGTCTAGGGTGAGCAGTGTAACAAGTAGATAGCGGGATAAACTTCTCGTTTGTGCAACAATTGCGGCAGCAATTCACACGAAAGAAATTCACACGTTTTGAGAGCGTTTGTTAGAAGTTATCGCAAAGAGATAATCAGAAGGAAAACTACTGGCCGTATCTAAATACTAATAAAAATATACAGCTATAGAAATAATTCTACACATTCTTTATTATGTAACAGGGTTAGTTATAAAAATGCAAAAAGTATATAAAAATTAGGTTATATATAAAATTATTTATCTCATTTAAAATGGAAAACTGCAGTAAATTATGTGTCTTTAAATTCGCGTCTAAGCTGGTCGCCAGAAAAAATTAATAGTCCTCTTTCACATCATAGGCCTAATCTTGATAAAGATTTTTTTGTTTAATCCACTCAGGAAACTAAAAATATAAACATTAAATATAAATAATTTAAAAAAAATATCAATTAGTTACAGATTTGTCAAGCTATGTCAAATCTGTATTTGCTTTGCGTAACACAAGAGCTACTGTGTGACTGAGACATGATTTT
The DNA here is from genome assembly GCA_964017125.1 of Flabesymbios commensalis. Taxonomy (NCBI): domain Eukaryota; kingdom Metazoa; phylum Annelida; class Polychaeta; order Terebellida; family Flabelligeridae; genus Flabesymbios; species Flabesymbios commensalis. The sequence goes on from OZ024915.1 coordinate 75,254,919, forward strand.
CTAAGATTGCATAAATCATTTTTATTGTTTATTTATTTTGCACACGTCTGTATCTGCAGCCGTCTATTCGTCCACGGGGTGCTTGGCGAATTGTTCGTCGATCCAGGGCAGGTAGTAGGTGACCCTCTTGTATATGGTGGTGGTGTCACAGGTTCCCGCCCCGGAGCTGGTCGATCCGTAGAGCTTCCATATATCCCGATGGTCCCGGCACACGAATGGACCGCCACTGTCACCCTGTGAAATACAAAAGCAACGTCATGGAAGGTCATAGAAAGGTTATAGAAAGTAAGATGATGATGCAAGAATAATATGCAAATGCAACATTTCAAAATGATAGGAAATATTGAAGCAGCCCCTTACATGACAACCAGAGATGGACCCTTAGCTGAAAACCTGAGACGGTACCTTACATGACAATCTGAGACGGACCCTCACCTGACAGTCTGATACGGCCCCTTGTTTGACAGTCTGAGACGGTCCCTTACCTGACAGTCTGAGACAGTCCCTTACAACCTGAGACGGTCCCTTATCTGACAGTCCAAGACGGTCTCTTACCTCTTACCTCACATGGCCCCCTACTTGACAGCCTGAGACGGTCCCTTACCGGACAGCTTGAGACAGTCCCTTACCTGACAGCCTGAGATGGTCCCTTACATTACAACCTGAGACGGTCCTTTACCTGAGAGCTTGTGACAGTCCCTTACCTCACAGCCTGATATGGTCCCTTACATGACAGTCTGAGATGGTCACTTACATTACAGCCTGAGACGGTCCCTTACCTGACGGTCTGAGACGGTCCCAACATTACAACCTGAGATGGTCCTTTACCTGAGAGCTTGTGACAGTCCCTTACTTCACAGCCTGATATGGTCCCTTACCTGACAGTCTAAGATGGTCCCTTACATTACAGCCTGAGACGGTCCCTTACCTGACAGTCTGAGACGGTCCCTTACATTACAGCCTGAGACGGTCCCTTACCTGAGAGCTTGTAACAGTCCCTTACCTGACAGCCTGATATGGTTCCTTACCTGACAGCCTGAAACGGTCCCTTACCTGACAGTCTGAGATGGTCCCTTACCTGATAGCTTGAGACATCCCGTACATGACAGGTCCCTTACATGCCAGCTTGAAACGGTCCCTTATCTGACAGCCTGAGAAGGTCCCTTACATGCTAGCCTGACACAGTCCCTTATCTGACAACATGAGAAGGTCCCTTACATGCTAGCCTGACACAGTTCCTTATCTGACAACATGAGAAGGTCCCTTACATGCCAGCCTGAGAAGGTCCCTTACATTCCAGCCTGACACAGTCCCTTATCTGACAACATGAGAAGGTCCCTTACATGCTAGCCTGACACAGTTCCTTATCTGACAACATGAGAAGGTCCCTTACATGCCAGCCAGAGAAGGTCCCTTACATTCCAGCCTGACACAGTCCCTTATCTGACAACATGAGAAGGTCCCTTACATGCTAGCCTGACTGACACAGTCCCTTATCTGACAACCTGAGACCGTCCCTTACCAGTTTGACACGGTCCCTTCCCAGCAAACACGATATACCTACCCAATGTCTGCCCAATGTCGGACCACCGTCTACGACGTTGGCCCAACATTGGTCAAACATTGGGTAGATATATCGTGTTTGCTGGGTTACCTGACAACCTCCTGGGAATCCTGACACGGTCCCTTACCTGACAACCTCCTGGGAATCCAGAGACGGCCCCCAGACAGATCTCTTCATCTGGGAAGTGTGTTTGTGACAGGCTGGAGTGACACGCCGCAGCGGGTAAATCTATGACCTTCACTTCCCTCATCACGTTAGTCTGCTCATCTGGAAAAAAAAACACAAGTACCATTAAAGAATCATCCAACTGCAAAATGGGCATGCTTGGGACGTGTAGGGCAACAGTAGTATATTGAGTACAGGTTGACGGCATTAATAACAGCGACTAAACTGATTACAAGATACTACTCAAACGAGACATTGATCCAATGCTGTTTTAATGTTGGCCAACGTCTGCGACGTTGGCCAACTTTAAACCAACATTTGGTGAGTTTGCCGTGTTTGCTGGGAAAGATCTCACTGTCAATACGCCTGAGTGTCAACTGTTTCTAGACCCCCATGGTAACACAACCATTTGTGTTTCAGCAGAAAGTTCACATGAGAGAATTGGTAAATTATTTACTCATAGATGTCGCTCAAGTATATAGACTTTATGTGATTTGGGAACTTGCTCTTAATGCGGCGATGTGTATGAAGCGCATATAGTATTATTATCTTGTCTGATAACTGTGGATGTGAGGTGAAATGTCATTGTGGAATGTCCATTGACTGACAGCTGAGCTCGAGGCCCCAAAACCACAGACACCCATGATTATTGGCGGGAAGCTAACAAATTGAGCTGTGTCTGTGAGTGAGGGAGCCGCACTGCACGATAAGTGAACAATTAATGATGCAAGGCAGAGCATAGTAAAAAAAAATACAGAAAAAATGGGAATAGGTACAAAGGTAATGAGAAGCAGACCATTGGTAAAATAAAACAATAAAATAGGTGTAAGAAGGATTAGCGGTGCACAGCAGGACATATGTCAAATAAAACAGAAAAATAGGAATTTGTACGATTACTAATAAGTCTTATGCAATGCAGGATATAGGCCTAGGTCAAGTAAAATAGAAAAAATAGAATAAGTATGATTACTGTGGCGAGGCAGAACAAATAAACCAGAAAAAATAAGAACGATATAATGATTATTATTATTTTTTTACTCCACATGCCTCTTGTGTGATTGGTCATATCGTCGCCTCGGAGCTAAAGGATCCTATCTGACACTCGTTAGAGTGGCAGATAGGATCCTTTAGCTCCGAGGCGACGATATCTATGCAATATACACTAACATGTTGCTCCACGCTGCCTCCTCATTCTGTGATATAATGCCTCCCCCCGACTTATGGTACACTTAGCCTACATATGAAGATAGTTTGTGTTTGCTTGGGCAAAGTGTTACTCTCAAGCCCTTCTTACACTCTGCGTTTTCACCGCAGTCTATTCACATATCACAATAGTTTGCGTTTGTGTGGGCAATCTATTCATTTAAAGCCCTTTTTGTATGATTTCAGCCCCACACTTACATATAACAGATTTTATAATGGCTGTAGACCCATAACATAGGTATTCAAATGAATCGGAAAGAGCTGACTAAGACGTTGATGATGATTTCAAATTACAAAAAACCCTTTGGACTCCACGGTTTTTACAAAAATATTTCAGCGTCACAAGGGTGATTTTAAAGCCCTTTTGTATGAATTGAGCCCTACACTTACATGTCGTTCCGAGCAAGCTTTCCCGTCCGGTAATATAGCAGATTTTAACGTATTGAAATATTTATAATTGTCGTAGACCCATATCACATGTATTCAAATGAAGCGGAAAGAGGTAATTAATACATTTATGATGATTTTAAATTAAAAAAACTCTTGGTTTTTATGTTTTAACAACAATATTTCACCTTTGTTACCCAGCAAACACGACACATCGACCCAATGCTGGATCAATGCTGGGCCACCGTCTACGACGCCGGCCCAACATTGACCCGGCATTGGGTCGTTTAATTTGAAGCTCTTTTTGTATGATTTGAGCCCTACACTTACATGTCGTTCCATGCAGTCTTCCCCATCCGGTGATATAGCACTCTAGTGCGTCTTCGGCTTTGTCGTCGGGTTCGGGCAGACAGGCTGGCTGGATAAAGTCGTTATACTCTATTCTCTGCTCGATATACAGTAGGGACACGTCGCCCTTGAAGTGCGCGGAGGTATCGGGATTGTAATCCGGGTGGCGGTAAATCGCCGACACGTAGTACATCTGAGCCTGTGGATTGGGCTTCGTGTAATCTAGGCCTCCAAGCTGTACCTGGATTTTATAAGGTGCGTCTGCATACTCGTATCCAGACCTAGTATACAGAAGGGAATAGCAAAATATAATCAAAATTTTATTGTTCTTTGACTCATGTTTGGGTCAACAAATTTCATTAAAATATTGAAAGCTCTATTTTCTACTATGCAGCATCAATCTTAAATTTTAGACCACTTGACATGATTGTGATAAACTAATATGTTATCTTATTTATTTTTTCATCCACTTTTAGTTGTGTCTCGCTACCACGACCCACAACTTTAAGTGGGTAAAAATTACTCATATTTGCATAATTTGAGACCAAAAATTTGCCCGTCACTCACTCACTCACTCACTCACTCACTCACTCACTCACTCACTCACTCACTCACTCACTCACTCACTCACTCACTCACTCACTCACTCACTCACTCACTCACTCACTCACTCACTCACTCACTCACTCACTCACTCACATGATCATATTTTACTCACACACTGACGCAATGAGCAGCACTGAATATCCAGTGATGATTGAGCAATGTGGCACCACAAGCAAACTTTCCGTCCATCAGGAGTCGAACCTGCCAGGGGTATTCTCCCGGCTCGGCCTGCTGCCCGTTCACAATGTAAGGAGTGTGTGGCAGGTCAGAAGGCATCATAGCGGGCCGGCGACCACAATCTGTGTAGAAATACATTATATTAACCCTTCTGCCTGCTAAGTATAGGATAAACCCCGAGGACTCTACATTCTTAGATGTGGAAAAGGCCGAGGCCGAAGGCCGAGGACTTCTACACAGCTAAGAATGTAGAGCTCCGAGGGTTTTAACTGACTTAAAACATCCGATCAACAGCTCGGTCACATCTGAATGAATGAAATCTTATATGAAATCTTATATAGCGCATGTATCCAGCCGGCGGCTGTTCAGAGCGCTGTACATCGAGAGTAACTTAGCAAGGCCTGTTATCATTCAAATTCCAACTCAGTCTCCTGGGAGATATACAGCTGAGCTGCCATTGAGGCGCATCAAGCTATTTTCATTCCAAGCGAATTCGATTTATGTGCCAAGTACTAACACACAGTGGATTTTCTGGGGTCTCGCTGGATGGAGACTGCGCCTACGTCCATTGAGGTTCTTTTACGTCCAACTCTAGGTCAGTCAGACGAGCCATCTGATTTACGTGGTTCTCTGAGCCCCACGAGTGTATACAGCACCTGGCAGTCACCAGGCGGTCACCCATCCAATTATGAACCGGGCGCGACGTCGCCTAACTTCAGTGATAGAGCCAATCACGATGAGCGAACGCCGTATTCCGTATACATCTGACTGGTTATAGCACCATAGGCATACCATGATAATTGGTCTGTACTTGCTCAACAATAACTCTCCATTCCCGGCTTAGAATGTAGTGGTCGGGCAAAGAAAATAATGTAGTGGTGTGTTTTAATTACAAATATCGTCGTCCTTCATCCATTTTACTAGCTGATTGAATCACTATTATTGGGAATGAAATGACTCTTTAAATATTAAAATTTTTACATGTTTGGTCTGAAATTAATCAAATGTGAGTAATTTACAACCACTTGAAGGTATGGATCGCGGTAGCGAAACACAACATGGAGTGGTTAAAAATTTAAACAATTTTACTCAGCGGGATAGGGATAATCCCTCTCCCGCTGAGTAAAATTGTTTAAATTTGAACAAATTTAAAAATTTAAACAAATTTAAAAATTTAAACAAATTTACTCAGCGGGATAGGGATAATCCCTCTCCTGCTGAGTAAATTTGTTTAAATTTAAACAAATTTAAAAATTTAAACAAATTTAAAAATTTAAAACAAATTTAATCAGCGGGATAGGGATAATCCCTCTCCCGCTGAGTAAATTTGTTTAAATTTTTAACCACTCCGATTAACCCCTAGAGTGCTGATATTATTGTCAAAAGTGTCTTGAATTAACAAAATTAGAAAATACTTGGCTCCCAAATTTACAACTGTATAATTTTAACTCAATACCAACACGAAATGTGTTTTGCTCCCAATTTGTGTTTTGAATTATGGGACATCACACGTTTTTGGGAAGACCTCTAATCGCAATAGTGATTTTTTTATGTTTATCATAACGATGTATAATATAAATGTTAATGTGCATCCTCCTAGAGTCTACATGACCACATACCTGAGTTTGCACAGAATACAGATGCTAAATTACCACTATCACAGGCTCTGGAAAAAAAATCAAAATAAATATATAACACACAAATGGTAGGCCTATACATGTATACAAAACGAGCGGGACAGAAATACTAAAAAATTGATTAGTTATAGTTTATTTTCCAAAATTGAAATGTTTAAACGAAATAAATATGATACTATAAAGTAATTAAGAAGTGCTATAAAGTAATTAAGAAGTAAGATATTTTAAGTGTAGGCACAATTGTTTAATAATATAATCTGATAATGGTAGTTAGTGAGATTAACACGTCCCAAAAACAGACAAGTATGCGAATTATTTACCGTGGTTACGCAGTTTCTTTGACAATATGTTCGATATTCAATATATCATAAGGATAATATTAAAAATTGAACAAATTGACAAATAAATTGCGTAAAAATAATGCCCTCAGTCAATTAACGTCTGACATCAAAAATTAATCGTCAATCTATGCTTACCCGATTTTAATATAACATTTTTTTTTCAAATATACGCTTCAGTGACTGGACAATTTATCAGATGTGAAGCACCTATGATTGTGCCAAAGATATAATGCGCTCCAGCTGACTGGTTACCATGGTTACGTAGTTTGGCTTGACATGCTTACCCTGGTTGTAGGTTCGCCACCACTGATTCGCCAGAAGGCACTTCAGTCCCAGGCACCAGATACACAGACCCCGCCGGCCCGCGCTGCTGCTCTGTGGTGAAGTTTACAGCAAAACTGTAAAAAAAATGAAAATTAATTGGATTTTGCCAATCTACAACAGTGCCCAATATTTATTTGTCTGCCTGCCTGTATTTCTGCCTGCCTGTCTGCCTGCCTGCTTTGCCTGTCTGCCCACCTGCGTGCCTACCTGCTTCCCTACCTGCCTGCATACCTGTCTACCTGCCTCTGGCTTGTGTAATTTGAGCTCAATCAGAGTAATTTGACCCCCCGGTCCCACATCGAAATCAAATTGGATGGCATCATGCATAATTGGTCCAACCCACATTTTGACGATTTTGAGAAAACATCGCGCTGCAACATGAAGTACAGTATAAAACGAATAAATACAAATTAACACAAAAAGGTAACAAAATCAGTGACCAAATCGTCTAACCCTGAATGTGAAAGTCATATATTGATCAAGTTGCTGCTATCAAAAACATATATTTTCATTGTTTTTTTAATGTGGGTTAGCCCACTTGTGCATGATGCCATCCAATTACTCAGGAAAGGCTCTGACAATAGAGCAGGCTTTGACCCTCGGATGAATCGTAAAAATATTCATACCAATCAAATCAGTGTGCTCGGATTACTAAAAAACGAGGTATCACATAAGATTCTAGGGCTATCCTGTCAAAAGTTCAAGATGGCCGACGTCGGCCATTTTGAACTGATGCAAATAAGCACTCACTCATAGCCTATATTGTGGCATATACCATTGGCTTAGTGCTTAAAGGTCATGCACTGACTTTCCCATAGCCTATATTGTGGCACATTACATCGGCTTAGTTCTCAACGAGTAAATAACTTACCCATAGCCTATATTATGGCATATAGCACCGGCCTAGTGCGCAAAGATTCCATGACTTAGACCTACGCATAGCCTATATTGTGGCACATTACATCGGCTTAGTGCTCAACGAGCAAATAACTATATTGTGACATATAGCATCGATGTACATAAGTGCTCAAAAAATAATAACTTACTCATAGCCTGTATTGTGACATAATAAATAAAGAGTCATGCACTGACTTACTCATGGCCAATATTGTGGCATATAGCATCTGCCCAGAAAACACGATACTCTGACCCACTGTTTGTTCAATGTTGCGCCAACGTCGTTCAACGTATTGTGTTTGCAGGGTAAGTGCTCAGAAAGTCAAGACTTACTCATAGCCTATATTGTGACATATAGCATCTACCTAATGCTTAACCTATTCAAGCCTGAATTTGCCGCGAATTGCTGTCGCAATTCTCGACTTGTAGTGGATGAAGATGGCTTGAAATGAGCGACAAATAAAAAAAATGCTATTATTAAAACAGTTTCATGAAAATATTTGCTCTCAAACACCTAGGTTGTTTGAAATTAAGTATTTTTACACAGATGCAAAATGATGCTTTGTTGCATCGTGAGGATTTAAAGGTTTTAATGAGGCAATAACTTACTCATAGCCTATATTGTGGCATATTACATCGACTTAGTGCTTAACCTTTTCAAGCCTGAATTTACCATTGTCATCTTAATCCACTACAAGCCGCCAATTGCTGTCAGAATTTTCGACTTGTAGTGGATGACAGTGACAAATAAAAAAATGCTATTACCAAAACAGTTCCATGAAAATATTTATTCTAAAACACCTAGGTTTCAGGGAATAAAGACATTATTCAGAGTTGCAAAATGATGCTTTAATGCATCATGGTGATTTAGAGTGTTAAAGAGTCAATAACTTACTCATAGCCTATATTATTTCATATTGCATGGGCTTAGTGATCAAAGAGTCAATAACTTACTCATAGCCTATATTGTGGCTTATTGCATCGGCTTGGTGCTTAAGCCTTTCAAGCCTGAATTTACCATTGTCATCTTCATCCACTACAAGCCGCGAATTGCTCTCGCAATTCTCGACTTTTAGTGGATGAAGATGAGTTGAATTAGCCACAAATAAAAAAAAAAGATTTTGCTATTAATAAAACAGTTCCGTAAAAATATTTGCTCTTAAACACTTAGGTTGTTTAAAATTGAGTATTTTTGCTGAGATACAAAATGATGCTTTGAGGTTTTAAAGAGTCACTGACATACTCATAGCTTATATTGTGGAATATTGCATAGCTTAGCCCTTACAGCACGGAGACCGACTTTAGTCGTCAGAATCTGACGTCTATAGATTCTGACGTCTGAAGTCGATCCCTGGACAAAAATATTTTTAATGACCGTAGAACCATAACACAGGTATTCAAATGAATCGGAAAGAGCTAACTAAGACATTTATGATGATTTCAAATTGAAAAAAACCTTTTTGTCCACATGGTTTATCAAAAGTATTTCGGCGCTGTAAGGGTTAATTTTTAAAGGGTCAATAACTCACTCATAGCCTATATTGTGGCATATAGCATCTGCCCAGTCTGACGTCAGGCTGTCACATATACCATGATAACTCACACCTGCCTTCTTCACCTGTATCACACCTGAGGGGGTGGGGGTGTGCCCCAGAGACACTGAAATAAAATACAACATATTGTTATTCTCACACACACCTGAGGGGGAGGGGGTGTGCCCCAGAGACACTGAAATAAAATACAACATACACACCTGAGGGGGAGGGGGTGTGCCCCAGAAACACTGAAATAAAATACAACATACACACCTGAGGGGGAGGGGGTGTGCCCCAGAAACACTGAAATAAAATACAACATACACACCTGAGGGGGAGGGGGTGTGCCCAAGAGACACTGAAAAAAAATACAACATACACACCTGAGAGGGAGGGGGTGTGCCCCAGAAACACTGAAATAAAATACAACATACACACCTGAGGGGGAGGGGGTGTGCCCCAGAGACACTGAAATAAAATACAACATATTGTTATTCTCACACACACCTGAGGGGGAGGGGGTGTGCCCCAGAGACACTGAAATAAAATACAACATACACACCTGAGGGGGGGGTGTGCCCCAGAAACACTGAAATAAAATACAACATACACACCTGAGGGGGAGGGGGTGTGCCCCAGAAACACTGAAATAAAATACAACATACACACCTGAGGGGGAGGGGGTGTGCCCAAGAGACACTGAAAAAAAATACAACATACACACCTGAGAGGGAGGGGGTGTGCCCCAGAAACACTGAAATAAAATACAACATACACACCTGAGGGGGAGGGGGTGTGCCCCAGAGACACTGAAATAAAATACAACATATTGTTATTCTCACACACACTTGAGGGGTGGGGGGTGGCCCAGAGACACTGAAATAAAATATAACATGCTGTTATTCTAACTACACACCTGAGGGGGTGGGGGTGTGGCCCAGGGACACTGAAATAAAATACAACATGTCCTTATTCAAACTACACACCTGAGGGGGAGGGGGTGTGGCCCAGAGACACTGAAATAAAATACAACATGTTCTTATTCCAACACACACCTGTGGGGGAGGGGTGTGGCCCAGAGACACTGAAATAAAATACAACATGCTGTTATTCTCACACACACCTGAGGGGTGGGGGTGTGCTCCAGAGACACTGAAATAAAATACAACATGCTGTTATTCTCACACACACCTGAGGGGGTAGGGGTGTGCCCCAGAGACACTGAAATAAAATACAACATGCTCTTATTCAAACTACACACCTGAGGGGGAGGGGGTGTGCCCCAGAGACACTGAAATAAAATACAACATGTTCTTATTCCAACACACACCTGTGGGGGAGGGGTGTGCCCCAGAGACACTGAAATAAAATACAACATGCTCTTATTCAAACTACACACCTGAGGGGGAGGGGGTGTGCCCCAGAGACACTGAAATAAAATACAACATGTTCTTATTCCAACACACACCTGTGGGGGAGGGGTGTGCCCCAGAGACACTGAAATAAAATACAACATGCTCTTATTCTCACTACACACCTGAGGGGGTGGGGGTGTGCCCCAGAAACACAGAAATAAAATACAACATACTCTTATACCCACTACACACCTGAGGGGAGGGGTGTGGGGGTGTGCCTTAGAGACACTGAAATAGAATACAACATGCTGTTATTCTCAGAACACACCTGCGGGGGAAGGGGTGTGCCCCAGAGAAACTGAAATAAAATACAACATGCTGTTATTCTCAGACACACCTGAGGGGGTAGGGCTGTGGCCCAGAGACACTGAAATAAAATACAACATGCTGTTATTCTCACAAACACCTAAGGGGGGTGTGCCCCAGAGACACTGAAATAAAATACAACATGCTGTTATTCTCAGACACACCTGAGAGGGTAGGGGTGTGGCCCAGAGACACTGAAGTAAAATACAACATGCTGTTATTATCACAAACACCTAAGGGGGGGTGTGCCCCAGAGACACTGAAATAAAATACAACATACTCTTATTCTCACTAGACATCTGAGGAGGGGAGGGGTGTGGCCAAGAGACACTGAAATAAAATACACCATGCTGTTATTCTCACACACACCTGAGGGGGTGGGGGTGTGGCCCAGAGACACTGAAATAAGATACAACATGCTGTTATTCTCACACACCTAAGGGGGGGGGGTGTGCCCCAGAGACACTGAAATAAGATACAACATGCTGTCATTCTTACACACCTAAAGGGGGGGGGGGTGGGGGTGCCCCAGAGACACTGAAATAAAATACAACATGCTGTTATTTTCAAACACACTTCTTCTGCTCTATAAAGCCAAAAGGTAGTATCTGCTTACTTGTAAAGTAAGTAGATACTGCCTTTTGGCTTTGCGCGGCAGTGTGGGAGTGGAACTTGAAAGTCAAAATTTAAATTTAAAAACCCTTTTGTTTCAGCTAAACAATCTTGGAACAGGTGATATTTGTGTGGCTCTTTTTGTTCTGAAAATCACAATAAAACGACGTTTCAGTCGACACAATCTCATGTTGGAGTAAAAAAACAGCTTTGATACACTTTGATACAATTTAGAATAAATTTGCCCACTTAAAATGCTTGTCAACTATGTCAGAATTTTAGAAACAAATATAAAAAATCATAGCCACCCCCCTCGCGTAACATCTGGCACCCACCCCCTAAATCACGCGGCTACTGTTCGAGTACTTCGAGTCTGCCTTGTGACTTTTCAAGGCAGTATTTAGTTGACCACTTACTGCAGCCTTCCTCGTCGTCCCCCTGAGGACAGTCTCTGTTACCATCGCAACGCTGCTTGTCTGTATAGCATCCCGTGTAGTTCAGACAGTCGTGTTGATTCTCAGAGCACACTGAAAAAATAATCAGTACTATGCATAGGATAAAGCTCAAGAAAGTCTACACTCTTAGCTTTGAAAAGGGCCGAGGCCTAGGCCTTTTTCAAAGATAAGAATGTAGAGCTCCGAGGGTTTTAACTGACTTGAAACACAATGTAAATCCCTTATAATCAACAGTTCGGTCGCGCCTGGCTGATTGTAGCACCATAGGCCTACCATGATAATTAGTATGTACTTGATGAACAATAACTCTTCATTCCCGCCTTAGAATGTAGTGGTCGGACAAAGAAAATAATGTAGTGGTGTGTTTTATTCAGAAATCAGTCACACTGACATGTTGTGAAAAATGGACCCACGATAATCTACCTAGCTACTGATCAGCCCTAATGGATTTTGGATGTTAACCCCTAAATCTTACTTGGCTGCCAGACTTAAGTCGTAATACTTTTGTTATTCCGCTGTGCCGCAATGACGACGTAAGACGTCATCTTTTAATTGGGGCCATCACTTTGTTGAACATGGCCTTGAATCACAAAGCAGCTGAGGCACCCACAACTGGGTATTTAAAGGTCAAGTCAAGGTCATGTCAAGGTCATTTCGAGTTCAAACCAACTAAATTATTGAATAAAAACTTTTTTTTACAGTTTCCATGTTATTTTTGTTGCAGCGAAGTGTTCCACAATACTGCAGTTGACATATTTTGACTGGAAAGCCTTCCAACATGCATCCTAGGGGGGGGGGGGGGGTACATTGACCTTGTGTGGGTAACACTCCACTCTTATATAACACCCAGGGCGGGGGCCCTAGGGTAGTGGTTAGCACCGCTGCCTTTCACGCCAGAGTCCGGGGTTCGGTTCCCGGTCTCGGCGGTTTGAAAGAAACAAAATTGTTTCTTCCCCATCCACGTGTGAAAGTTAGTATTGTGGGGAGCCTCCGTGACCGAGAGGTAGCGTGCTCGGCCTCAGACCGCCAGGTCTCGAATTTCGAATCCTGTGTCTGGAGGACAGTGTCATCTCAATCATCTCACCATCCTCAGGAGGTTCTCCTGGCCCAGTTTAGCCTATATGTGCACAAAGGTGGCCTAAAGCCCGATTCATTTCATTTATATAACACCCCAGCACTAAAATCAGTGCAAAATGTGGTCAATTGGAGTCTTGAGGAATATGGTCTTGAAATCACAAAGCACCTGAGCCACACACAACGCTTACAGGGTGCTAAATGTGACATGGGTTGGGTTGCCCTTCACTGTTGTACTACCTCAAGGTAAGATCATGACAAGGTCATTTCAAGGTCAAAACAGCTGAAATATGTAATCCTGGGGAACACTTTTCTACAACAAAAAAACATTGAAACTGTAGAAAAAATAAAATTGGTCAATATTTCAGCTGTTTTGACCTTGAAATAACCTTGCTATGACCTCTACTTGTAAAAGGCAACCCCCAACCAATGTCACGTTTAGTACCCAGTTGTTTAGGTCTCCATGGCTTGAACAAAAAAACATTAGCGCTTGAAGGGTTACTATAATATGTTCCACACTCACAGCCGCAGTCCATCTCGTCTTCTCGTTGTGAACAATCTGGATAAACGTCACATCTCATGTAATTAAAGATGCAAGAACCGTCGTTACAGCGAAACTCCTCATCAGTACAATCTGGAAAATAAAAAAATTAATTATGTAAATAAATTATGAGGAAAAAACTGAATTATAAAATAAAATTGCCTATGAAGGCACACAAATAAATTATTCAATGAATGAATGAATGAATGAATGAATAAATGAATGAATAAATGAATGAATAAATGAATGAATAAATGAATGAATGAATAAATAAATAAATAAATAAATGAATGAATGAATGAATGAATGAATGAATGAATGAATGAATGAATGCATGAATGAATGAATGAATGACTGAATGAATGAATGAATGAATGAATGAATGAATGAATGAATGAATGAATGAATGAATGAATGAATGGAAAATGTACGATGATAGGTCTCAGGTAGGGAGGTAAAACGCTTCGTAAATACAGCTCAAAAGTGTCTGCAAAAGTTCAGGTTTTTTTTGTATAAGATCATTTTTCGGTTTTTCAACCAAGTGCTTTAAAAAAGTTCAGGTAGAGGTGGGGAATTTATTGTTGTTTTTCAAAAATGGACTTAATTTTTGTGTTAAGTGATGCACAAAGTTGCACAATTAGGATAAATATACTACCTGTCTGAAGAAAATAACTTTTTACAATCACATTATCCTTTATAACTTTGTAAAAAAAAATCTAGAAATCATATTTGTTTTTTAACAATGTCTGTCTAATTTCCCATAACATTTCAATCTTTTCAGCCAATAGCGAAAAATGGCCTGAGACAGGGTCTCAGGCTATAAACCTGCAACTTTACCCGAGCCCACTGGACCAATGGCTGCGACGACGGCCTAACCTTAAACCAACATTGGATCAACATTAAATAAACTAGCTTTTTCCCAGCAAGCACGAGACGTTCAGCCAATGCTGGGTCAGTGTTGGCCAACCGTCTACGACGGTGGCCAACATTGACCCATCATTGCCTGAACGTCTCGTGTCTGCCGGTTCAGTGTAGCACGTACCACAGTGTATTTCGTCGCTGTTATCTAGACAGTTGTCGTTACCGTTACACTCCAGATCGCCAGAAATACAAAACCCATTAGCGCACGTGAATTCACCCTCCTCACAGGCTGAAACATTAATAGTGATAAAACACACACAGCTACAAAACCCATTAACGAACGCGAATTCACCTCATGAGAGGCTGAAACATAAATAGTGATAAAACACACAAATACAAAACCAATTAGCACATGCGAATTCCCCCTCATTACAGGCTGAAACATAAATAGTGATAAAACACAAATAAAAACCCATTAGAGCACGTGAATTACCCCTCATCACAGGCTGAAACATAAAGATTTAAAAAAAACACACAAATACAAATCCATTAACGCATGTGAATTCACCCTCATCACAAGCTGAAACATAAATTGTGATAAAAAATAGAAATACAAAACCCATTAGCACACGCGAATTCCCCCTCATCATAGGCTGAAACATCAATAGTGATAAACCATATAAATACAAAACCCATTAGCGCACATGAATTCCACCACATCCCAGGCTGAAACATAAATAGTGATAAAACACACAAATACGAAACTCATTGTTGCACGCGAATTCACCCTCATCATAAGCTGAAACATCCACAAATCCGTAAAAACGTAAAGACACTCTGTCAGATAAAGTCACATCTCATATAGAGTTCCACAAGGCTCTGTGCTGGGACCAGTGCTTTTTACCTTATACACTACACCACTCAGCGCTATCATCTCCAGTTTTGACATAAACTACCATCTTTATGCCGATGATACTCAAATTTACATGTCTTTATCCGTTTCCAACGCTAAGGAATCTCTTGAGAATTTGCAACATTGTGTAATGGCTGTGTCGGCCTGGACGACAGGGTCTAAGCTGAAGCTTAATCCTGGTGAAACAGAATTTCTTCTCATTGAGACCAAAATTTAGCGAGAATTTTTTTTAATAATGCTTAATTTTAGGTGAAGACACAAATCCATCTGCATCAGCCAAAAATCTTGGTGTTGTTTTTGACAGTAGCTTGAATTGCCAAAAACACTTATCACAAACATGTAGGGCATGCTTCTATCATATCCATGATTTGCGTCGAATTCGAAAAAAAAAACAGTCCTTAGATCTTGCCAAGCAAATTGCAGTGGCACTGGTCAGTAGCAAGTTAGATTATTGTAACTCACTGTTTTACAATATACCAGAAAAGGATATCGCTAGATTACAGCGCGTTCAAAACTGCCTTGCAAGAGTGGTAAGCAAATCCCCACGTTTTAGTCGTTCCACTCCTATTCTAAAAGGATTACACTGCCTTCCTGGCAAGTTTGGTATTCATTTAAAATTTGCACAATAACTTTCCGAACCCTGAAACACATTTACAACCTGCATATCTGGCTGATTTACTTGTTCGTCGGAAATGCTCAAAATATCTACGCTCCAAAAAATTCAAACAGATTCGTTGTTCCTCGTATTAAAACTAAGTCTGGGTCAAGAGCTTTCTCTATATCTGACCCAGCCTTATGGAACGCCCTGCCTGTGCCAATACCTAATGCCGAAACAATTTTAACATTCCGGAAATTAATTAAATTGCACATATTTGATCTGGCTTTCCCACCCTAGCTCTTCAGCAGCCCAGCTCCCTGTTGACGAACCTGATTTGGCCTCGATTATGACACATGATCACGCTGAAGATTTATGCACCTCTGAGCTCTGTCAGCTAAGGATATATAGAAGTTTTATGGATTGATTGATTGAAACATAAATAGTGATAAAACATATAAATGCAAAACCCATTAGTGTATGCAAATTCCACCTCATCACAGGCTGAAACATAAATAGTGCTAAAACACACAAAAACAAAACAAATCAGCGCACACGAATCCCCCTTTACAACAACTGCAAAAAACATAAATAGTGATAAAACACACAAATACAAAACCCATTAGGGCACGCGAATTCCCCCTCATCACTACCTGTAAAAACATAAATAGTGATAAAACACACAAATACAAAACCAATTAAAAGTGCATGAATAGTGATAAAACACAAATAGAAAACCCATTAGCGCACGCGAATTGCACCCTCATCACAAGCTGAAACAACATAAAAATTAATAAAACACACAAATACAAAACCCATTAACGCACACGAATTCCACCTTATCAGGTTTACATAGCTTGTAAAAACATAAAAAGTGATAAAACACATATGTTAGCTGAACCAAGATGTGACAAATACAAATTTAAATACAAATTCAAATTAATTTATTCATGTTCCAATTAATTGCAAATAATACATCTGTTGGTCAAAAGTGTTGTTTTTTTAAATGCAAGGGAGACCCACAAAAGGCTCTGTTAAAAAGTCGCTTACATGCGGACCACTTAGTGCATTAGCCCTTACAGTGCGGGGATCGACTTGAGTCGTCAGAATCTGACGTCTGTAGACGTCAGATTCTAACGTCTAAAGTCGATCCCGCACTGTGAGAGTAAACATATTATTAATTGACATCTATAGACGTCAGACACCTCCCCCCCCCCCCCCTGGGATCAGTCTACAGTGAGTGCTAGGTATTTGTTGTTTTCTTACCTCCACAAACCATTTCGTCCGTCTGATCATCACATTCAAGTTCGCCGTTACATTTTTCGTGGTTTTCTATACAGGCCCCGTCACCGCAATGATAGCCCTCGCATTCTGTGAAAGACACGACAATAATATAGCAAAAAATAATTACTATCTATTAATATATCATAAAATTACAATTCAATATTACATCAGAAAATTACCATTCAATATTATATCAGATATTTACCATTCAATATTGTGTCAAAAAATTTCATTCAATATTATATCAGGGAATTACCATTCAATAATATATCAGAAAATTACCATTTCATATTATATCAGAAAATAACCATTTAATATTATATCAGAAAATTACTATTCAATAATATATCAGAAAATTACCTTTTAATATTATATCAGAAAATTAACATTCATGATCATGATAATTTGATATTACTTTTGATATTACTTCATCTATGCTCTTTAATGTAATATTTAAATACAGTTTCTTCAAATTCAAGTTCGAAATGCTAAATTTACACCACTGTCAGTCCTGTTTATGTTTAAAGTTGTATCCCAAGTGACTCTTCTCTGTAACGCGCGCAGTGTTTTCTGTGAATAGACTTTGCTCACTGGTTGCTCCAAAGTGAACTACTCCTCATAGTACCTTATAATTACCTTACCAAAATATATCTAGTCCGATAGCAAACTTTTCACGAAGCGTCTGATTATCAAATTTTCACAATATATCTGTTTTTTTTATGAGATAGCAGGTAATCCGCAATGATGTTTTTATTTATTAATTTCCTATAGTCTAGCTCGTTTCCCATACCCCGGTGTCCCGTACTCAGAACTCACAAGGTGTCAATGGTCATATGAAGCGCTCACAACTCAAAGTGTCGCACATATGGACGATTCTCTGTTAAATGCACTTCACAAAACCTAAAAATGGTCCCAATGGGCCCCAGTCTCCCATATGTGTAAAAAAATGAGCAGAACGTTATGTTATGTTATAAATACAGCAAGAAATCTACGATGGTTCTTACCACAATATAGCTCGTTTTCACAAAATAACAGGCAACCTCCCAGCAAACACAAAACATTTCTATAACATGTCTACAACGTCGGCCCAACGTCTTTGACGTTGGTCCAACAATGTATAAATGTTATATAAATGTTTTGTGTCCACTGACTACTATATGAATTATTATTAGCCCTTTTCAAATCCTGAATTCACCCCTGAAATCTACATGCACCACAAACTTCAAATCATAAAAATTATGACTTAAGTGGGTGGCAAATTGAAGAAATTGTCAGACACATAATGATTACTGTTGATATGATACTATGCTCAATTTACCGTTATCTCGTTTTCACGAGTTAGCAGACAAACTATAATTTTAACCAAGGTCACTGTCAGTTTTTGTCAAAGTGACATATAGGCCTACTACATAAAAGAGAATCTAAGTTATGCTTCTTTAAAACTTCGGTTAAAAATCGCTATTATGTTACGCTACTCTATATAATTATCATTACTCTTGATCAATTCATGGTAACATATCTCGCTTTCACCAGATAGTAGACAAACAATGATTACCACTATTGATCCATTTATAGCAATATATCTCGTTTCCCCGGATACAAGACAAACCACGATGACTCTCATCATAACAATATAATATTATCTCGTTTTCGCCAGATAGCAGGCGATCCACGATGCTAGTATTATTTATCGATTCACTCCAACTACGATTGCTCATAGTGCAATATATCTCGTTTCCCCGGATACAAGACAAACCACGATGACTCTCATCATAACAATATATTATTATCTCGTTTTCACCAGATAGCAGTTAATCCACGATGCTAGTAGGCCTATTATTTATCAATTCACTCAAACTACGATTGCTCATAGTGCAATATATCTCGTTTCCCCGGATACAAGACAAACCACGATGACTCTCATCATAACAATATAATATTATCTCGTTTTCACCAGATAGCAGGCGATCCACGATGCTAGTATTATTTATCGATTCACTCCAACTACGATTGATCATAGTGCAATATATCTCGTTTTCACCAGTAAGTGGGCAATGTACGTTGACAGTTATTATTGACCCTTTTAGTGTGGGGATTGATTTAGACGTCATATTCTGAAATCTATAGTCGATCCCCGAAGAGAAAGAATGAGCTATCTATAACAGTCGTAGACACATAACATATATATTCAAAAGAAGAGGAAAGAGCCAACTAAAACATTTGATTATTTTATATTGAAAAAAACCCAATGGTTTCTTGGTTCATATAAAAATATTCCAGCGCTTTCAAGGTTAACTTACCACAGTATATTTCGTCTTCACCAGTTAACAGACAATCTACGGTGGCGTCGCACCATTTCTCCATGGGATGGCAGTAACCATCACAACTAAACTGATTTGGTAGACACTCTGAAAATAGATATTATTATCTCCTGGACATACTATAATTCAATGAATCCCAATCACAGTAACATATAAATACATTTAAATTGTTAAAATACTTGTCATGGAGGTTCAGTTAAAGGGACTAGCCCACGCTAAAATCATCAAAAATCGGTGATTTTATTTTGGCTTCTTAATATGACCATATGATATAAACATGTCCATAGACTAGAACTGCAATTTTTTATTATTTTTTGTGCTGCGCATTCACCAGTTAGACTAGATATAGAGACGAAATTCCTGATTTCTAATTATTGACAACCATGTCAAAAATAGAAAATATGGGAATTTCGTCTCTATATCTAGTCTATCTGGTGAATGCGCAGCAGAAAAATTTAAAAACTTTTGCAGTTCTAGTCTATGGACATGTTTACATCATATGGTCATATTAAGAAGCCAAAATAAAATCACCGATTTTTTGATGATTTTAGCGTGGGCCAGTCCCTTTAAGCAAATAATTATATTCGCGAATGTCTCTATTTCAGACACAGAGATATTATCGTTAGTCCTATTTGATGCTGGATAATGAACTGGCCCAGTTTAGCCTAAGGTGGCCTGAAACCCCATTCATTTCATTTGAATAATGAGCGAGCAATTCGAGCTTTAACTCTTTATCCGCTAAGTTATTATTTTTATTGACATCCACATGGAGTTGTGTCTCGCTACCGCGATCTACAACATCAAATGGGTGAAAAGTACTCCTCTTTGTTTTATTTGAGACCTAGTTGTGTCACGATGCTGTGACCCACAACTTGTTCTCAAATTAAAACACACAACTACATTATTTTCTTTGTCCGACCACGACATTCTAAGCCGGGAATGGTAAGTTATTGTTGATCAAGTACAGACCACTTATCATGGTAGGCCTATATAGTACTATAATCAGTCAGGCGTGACCGAACTGTTGATCATGGGGGATTTTCATTATTTGATTATGGTCGTATGTGTTTTAACTCAGTTAAAACCCTGGGGGCTCTAAATTCTTAGCTTTGAGAAAGTTGTCGGCCTCCGGCCTCGGCCATTTTCAAAACTGAGAATGTAGAGCTCCTCGGGCTTTATCCTATACGAAAAGTACTCATATTGGTTGTGCCTCCATACCCTGACCCACAACTTGTTCTCAAATTAAACAAAAATGAGTATTGTTTCCCCACTTGAAGTTGTGAGGTGCTGTGAGCTATGTGAGCACAAACGTCATAATAAGGCCTACTAACCACTCGTTTGGCAATTTAACAATGGCAATAATTATACATCCCAAGCTCCTCTCACACCTCTAAGTAATAGATTAATTAAGAATAAATAAATATATGGTGAAAGGTTACTAATGTCGATACATATATTTCTCGCTTTATCTTAAATTCCTGTACCTTCAATTTTTATAGATTATTTATGGCTCGCCTATGATAGGTTTTTAAATAAAACTCAGTGTACATGATATATACATATGTAAATTAGCTGCTTATGAATATGTAAATGAATCTCTCTCACCACAGCCTATTGATTCGTCGCTTTTATCAGGGCAGTGAGGGATGCCATCACACCATACGTCCTTAGATCTACAGATGTTGGGAGACACACAGCGAAACTGGTCTGAGGTACAGTCTGAAAAAAAATCTATCAATCAATACGACATACATAATACCTAAATCATCAGACAACTGAGCTCAGAGGCGCACAAATTATGTAGATCTACAGCACATCGAAACTGGTCTGACATACAGTCTAAAAAAAGGCATCATTTTACATCCCTGAAAACAGACCTAATTTTCCTACAACTAGGGGTTTTAGAAGGAAAATTACCATGAAACTCTTTTACCAATACATGGCAATTTCCCTTTAATTTTTCACCCACTTTAACTCATCTTCATCCACTACAAGTCGAGAATTGCGACAGTAATTCTCGACTTGTAGTGGATGAAGATGACAATGGTAAATTAAGGCTTGAGAGGGTTAATTTCCCATGTTTGCTGAGACTTCTCAGCAAACATGATATCATTACATAATGCAGTTTGTTTCATGCAACTATCACTAATATAATCACATAGCCTGCTGCAGCTTGTTTCATGATAAAGAACTAATATCCTAACAGCTTGTTTAATGCTAAAACATTTATATAATCACATACTGCAGTTTGTTTCATGCTAAAACACTAATATCCTAACATACGGCAGCTTGTTTCATGCTAAAACACTAATATCCTACCATACTGCAACTTGTTTCATGCTAAAACACTAATATCCTACCATACTGCAACTTGTTTCATGCTAAAACACTAATATCCTACCATACTGCAGCTTGTTTCATGCTAAAGCACTAATATCCTAACAAACTGCAGCTTGTTTCATGCTAAAACACGAATATAATCACATACTGCAGCTTGTTTCATGGTAAAACACTAATATCCTAACAAACTGCAGCTTGTTTCATGGTAAAACACGAATATAATCACATACTGCAGCTTGTTTCATGGTAAATAAAACACGAATATAATCACGTACTGCAGCTTGTTTCATGGTAAAACACTAATATAATCACATACTGCAGCTTGTTTCATGCTAAAACACTAATACAATCACATACTGACGCTTGTTTCATGCGAAAACACTAATATCATAACTTACTGCAGCTTATTTCATGCTAAAACACTAATATCCTAACATACTGCAGCTTGTTTCATGCTAAAACACTAATATCCTAACATAATGAAGCTTGTTTCATCCTAAAACACTAATATCATAACATACTGCAGCTTGTTTCATGGTAAAACACTAATTTCATAACATACTGTAGCTTGTTTCATGCTAAAACACTAATATCCTAACATACTGCAGCTTGTTTCATGCTAAAACACTAATATCCTAACATAATGCAGCTTGTTTCAGGCTTAAACACTAATATCCTAACATGCTGCAGCTTGTTTCATGGTAAAACACTAATATCCTAACATACTGCAGCTTGTTTCATGGTAAAAAGCTAATATCCTATCAAACTGCAGCTTGTTTCATTGCACTAGCGATAAAATCATTACATAGTACAGTTTGCTTCATGCTAACAAGTACGAGTATCAATGCATAATGCAGCTTATTCCATCATCAGAACAAGCACTAATATCATTGAAAAGTACAGCTTGTTTCATTAATATCATTACATACTGCAGTTAATTTCGTCCGACCAATCACCGCAGTCGTCTCCTCCATCACAGAACAAACTGCCGCGTATACATATTCCATTCTGACATTGTTTCATGTCTCCAAGACATGCTGAAATACAAAAGAAACAACCATGTGATAATATGTGTAAGTACTACTACTACTACTACAGGTCTTACGCCCAATGTCGTGTACTGTATGATGTTACTACTACTAGGCCTACTACTACAAATACTGCTACTACTACTACAAATACTGCTACTACTACTACAAATACTGCTACTACTACTACTACTACCACTAATACCAATAGGCC
>OZ024915.1:75283061-75320025 GCA_964017125.1 Flabesymbios commensalis
TTTTCAATTTGAAGTCACTATAAATGTCTTAGTTGCCTCATTCCGGTTCATTTTAATACCTGTGTTATTGGTCTACGACCATTTTAAATATTTTAATTCTTTCAGCTCGGGGACCGCCTTTCTACGTCAGAATCTGACGTCTACAGACCCTCACTGAAAGGGTCAATCCAGTTAATCTATCGATACGTACCACACCAGGCCCCATCAGGAAAAAGTATCACTATCTATGTATCTGTTACAGTGATACCTCTGGCCCTGGTAGGGCGCTAAGGGTACAAGAGGGGCTTCACCCTTACAAAGCTGAATTATTTTTGTTTAAACCATGGGTTTTTTCAATTTGAAATCATCATAAATGTCTTAGTTAGCTGTTTCTGGTTCATTTGAATACTTATGTTATGGGTCTAGGGCCATTTTAACCTTTTCACTACCATACATGACGGAAATTTCCGTCGTCATTCGTCAATGAACGTAACCATAAAATGACACAAATTTTCGTCAAATATATACTACATTTATGTATTTTTCGTCATTTGAAGCTGGAAATTGCGTTAGCAATTCCAGCTTCAAATGACGAAAAATAGAACTCCTACACCAGTATATCTGGATCCTGGCATGCACTCCGGCCTGGAAGTCAAAGGGTTAAATATTTTAATTATTTCAGTGCGGGGACCCCCTTTATCAGGAAAAAGTATCACTATCTATGCATCTGGTACAGTGATACTATGTGGCCCTGGTAGTATAGGGCGCTATACCCGGCAAACACAAAACATTTGTATAACATTTGCACAATGACGGCCCAACGTCTTCGACGTTGGCCCGTTGTGCAAATCTTATACAAATGTTGTGTGTTAATGGCGAGCCTAAGTGTAGGCCTACAAGATGGGCTTCAAAATATGTCCTGCTCGTGTATGTCGTTATGAGATGAGTTTATTTAAAAGACATAATCATAATAATCTGGTATAATATATAATCTGGTACGTACCACGACACCAGGCCTCGTCAGATAGATCATCACAGTCTATGTAATCGTCACAGTGATAGTTAGTGGGATAGCAGTGTACGCCGTCAGCGCAGGCGAGCTCATCAGCGTCACAAACTGTGGGAAACATAAAACATGTCATTAAAACATAGACGACATACACACAGCACAGGAGAGATGGTCAACTTCACAAACGGTGTGAAACATAAAACATACAATGTGTCATTACAACATGGAACATACAAGGTGTCAATACAAAATAAGTATGGTATTAAAACATAGACTACACACACTCAGCACAAGAGAGCTGATCACCGTCACAAACTGTATGAAACATAAAACATACAAGGTGTCCATACAACATAACACATAGACTTCACACACTCAACACAGGTCATCAGAGCTGATCAGGGCCGTCACAAACTGTGTAAAACTAACAACATACAAGGTGTCAATACAACATAAAACGCAGACACACACCTTTAGCACAGGAGAGCTGATCAGCGCCGTCACAAGCTGTGTGAAACATAAAACATACAAGGTGTCAAAACAACAAAAACCATACACAGTGTCAATACAACATAAAACACAGACACACACCTTTAGCACAGGAGAGCTGATCAGCGCCGTCACAAACTGTGTGAAACATAAAACATACAAGGTGTCAATACAACAAAAAACATACACAGTGTCAATACAACATAAAACATACAAGGTGACAATACAAAATAACACATAAAAGGTTTCAATACAACATAAAACATACAAGGTGTCAATACAACATAAAATATACGATGTGTCAATACAATATTAAAAATACAATGTGTCAATACAACATAAAACACACAAGGTGCCAATACAACATGGAACAAAGAAGGTGTCAATACAACGTAGAAAATACAAGGTGTCAATACAACATAATCATACAAGGTGGCAATACAACATAAAACATAAACTACACACACTTAGTACAGGCGAGCTCACCAACGTCACAAACTATTTGAAACATACAACATACAACATGTACAAGGTGTCAATACAACACGAAACATAAGAGGTGACAATACAACATAAACCATAGACACACACGCGCAGCACAGGAGAGCTGGTCAGCGCCGTCACAAACTGTGGGACACATAAAACATACAAGGTGTCAATACAACATAAATATGCCATTGAAACATAGACTACACTCCTTCAGCACAGGAGAGCTCATCAACGTCATATGAATAAAACGTAAACTGTGCGAATGAAACACAAAACTGTTGCTACATAAAACACGGCATTGCTGGTCACCGTCACAATCCGCTCGAAACTCGTAACCTCTTGCTAAACTTTCGTGGTTTAACATACTGACAAAAAAATTGAGTTTTGCAATAATAATTCTTAGAACAATTTTTTTTGTCGAAATTTTGTGTATTTAAAGTCGAATAAAGAACTCAATTACGATAAATTCGTAGAACCAAATATAGGCCTAGTCGGCGCTCCGCGACTCTTACATTCGGACCTACGAATCTGTTGATTTTTTTTTCAGTTTGAATTCGCCATAAATGTCTTAGTCAGATCTTTCCAATTCATTTGAATACTAGTGTTATGGCTCTACGGCCAATAGAAATATTTGCACTCTTACAGTGCGGGGATAGACTTTAGTCGTCAGAATCTGACGTCTACAGACGTCAGATTCTGACTACTAAAGTCGATCACCGTGATGTAAGGTTTAAAATACTTATTTTTTTAATAAAACCAAAGGGTTTCATTTAATTTGAAATCATTATAAATGTCTTAGTTAGCCCTTTCTGATTTATTTGAATACCTATGTTATGGGTCTACAGTCAGTATAATAATATTTATTCTTGCATCGCGGGGATCGACACAGACGTCAGATTCTGACGTCTGCGTCGATACCGGCGCTGTCGGGGTTATAACTCACATGTGATTACTGGAGTCTCCTCGAACTGTAGGCCTGGGTTTAGGAGCACCAGCTGATCTGCCAGCTGTAGAACAACCTCGGTGAGGATGTCAGCAGCGTTATCTGATTGAGCGACAGTCGTCGATGACAGTGACAGTGTCACTGTCACTGTCAACAGCAACCTGAAAGCACAAAAATATAAGCCGTCCAATTATTACTCCACTTTTCTGTTGAAACTGTCAGTCTAAGTGTGGACATTAAAGAATCATCACAAATAATAATAATAATAATGGTGAGTTTTTATATAGCGCACATACAATACTCTGTGCGCTTCACACATTACCCCTGGTCACTGGACCTGTTCATTCATGTACCATTTCAACTCCCTTTTTGGAGCATACAGCACTTGCAGCCATTTCGGCGCTAGGAACTAATCGCACACATTGCCATCTCTGTCCTACCAGGTACTCATTTACACCTGAATTAAGTGAAGCATGTGAGGGTAAAGTGCCTTGCCCAAGGACACAACTTCGAAATAATTTCCCAATATTGAGAGGGGAGAAATATAATATTTCTCTGAAAATCCTGCACCAAGCGGGATTCGAAACCGCACGGCAGGCAGTGACGTTAGCAAAGCTCCGCACTCAAGCCATTGCGCCACGTCCCTCTCCACAAAAACTGCTGTGGAACAACTTTATAAGGATATCATCAGATGACTGAGCAAGTGTCGTGGATGACAGTGTCAGTGTCAGTGTCAGTGTCAGTGAAATCACAATCACAAAAAGCCACTGTCAAATTATTATTTCACTTTAATGTTGAAACTGACACTGTAAGTGTCGACATTTCACAGCCCTGAAATATTTCTGGACCAAATGTTTGTTTTTTTAATTTAAAATCAGCATAAATGTCTTAATTAGCTCTTT
This sequence comes from Flabesymbios commensalis, assembly GCA_964017125.1. Taxonomy (NCBI): domain Eukaryota; kingdom Metazoa; phylum Annelida; class Polychaeta; order Terebellida; family Flabelligeridae; genus Flabesymbios; species Flabesymbios commensalis. The sequence continues at coordinate 75,286,873 of OZ024915.1, forward strand.
CTCCGTAATTTGAATACATATGTTATGGGTCAACATCAGATTTAATGTAAAGGTCACTGACGCCACTGACATTGTCACTGTCAGTGGTCCCAGTATCTAAAATACAACGAACTGTCCGTTAAATTGTCACATATAATTTATTTAGGAAAAATGCTCTTGTGAATTTGTCAAAAAATGCTGCTGTGAACTTGTCAATTAAGTTATATTAAAAAGTTTTATTAAAAAAATAAACTATTTACTGATTAAAACCTTAGATTCAAGGTGAATGGTCAGATTTATATATTGCAATGATATATATTAGGACAGCAAAAAATCAAGCTCATGGCAAATTAATTTCCGAATAATTATGTAGCATTGTAACTGCATTTCTCTTCACATTGATTTGTATGCATTGTTATAATTGCAATTGTTTTCTCAAACCTTATAGAAGACATAAACGATACATTTTTTCACATAGATGCATCCGTGTATTCACCCCTAAATTGTTTTATAATTATATTTAAATTACCTGCATAACATTCCCGCCATTTTTCTAGTCTTGTTCAGTGATCCACGCCCTCTAGTGACTACAAATGAAACACATAAGATCCATGAAATTGGGTCAGAAATTATTTTACTTATATTTTCACCCACTTGAAGTCTCATGTTGAATGTCCAACTACCGAGACCCACAACTTCAAGTGGTTAAAAATGACTATTATTTGTATAATTTCAGACCAAAACATTTTGTAAATATCGATGTTTAAACACACATTTTATATCCAATAACAGTGATTTGTAAGTATACAAATGTATTGTATTTGTAAATATATTTAAAATAAGTATAGTGGTGATTAGTGGTGAATGTGTTTTGTATCCCCTTTATTAAAACACAAAAGCTCCACAAAATTCCCCAGCAAACAAAATGCAATGGTCCAATGCTGGGTTAATGTTGGGCCAGCGTCACAGACGCTGGGCCAACATTAAACCAGCATTTGGTCCAGTTGTCGTGTTTGCTGGTTCAAACTATACTCTCTGGGCACACGACATTGTTGCGACGTCGCAAAGTTTATGCTTAGGAAAATAATTATACCAATTTTCCGGTTGTGGTTTTTGCCTGTGTACCTCGGATTTATACTTCTGATAATTATATTTTGGCATGAGTCTGTGTCGTGCAGCAGATCCTAAATCAATGAAACACACTTGAATAACCAATTATATAAACGAGCGAGCCAATATATTGCTAAGATATTTTAAACTAAGACTCCTGTAAAAATATTCTTATTTTAACAAAAAAAACATTTTTTTTTAAACGTAGGCCTTATACAAATTCAACAGCTTAAACTAGATAAAACATTAAACAGCAGGTATCTCTGTATATAAATTTTTCATAAAAAGAACTTATCAAATAGAAAATAATTCAGCCATCGGAAACTGGAATATTAGGCTTCAAATTCTTACATTATACTAGGTATTTTACCAGTGAGTGAGTGAGCGAATGAGTGAGTGAGTGAGTGAGTGAGTGAGTGAGTGAGTGAGTGAGTGAGTGAGTGAGTGAGTGAGTGAGTGAGTGATTGAGTGAGTGAGTGAGTGAGTGAGTGAGTGAGTGAGTGAGTGAGTGAGTGAGTGAGTGAGTGAGTGAGTGAGTGAGCGAATGAGTGAGTGAGTGAGTGAGTGAGTGAGTGAGTGAGTGAGTGAGTGAGTGAGTGAGTGAGTGAGTGAGTGAGTGAGTGAGTGAGTGAGTGAGTGAGTGAGTGAGTGAGTGAGTGAGTGAGTGAGTGAGTGAGTGAGTGAGTGAGTGAGTGAGTGAGTGAGTGAGTGAGTGAGTGAGTGAGTGAGTGAGTGAGTGAGTGAGTGAGTGAGTGAGTGAGTGAGTGAGTGAGTGAGTGAGTGAGTGAGTGAGTGAGTGAGTGAGTGAGTGAGTGAGTGAGTGAGTGAGTGAGTGAGTGAGTGAGTGAGTGAGTGAGTGAGTGAGTGAGTGAGTGAGTGAGTGAGTGAGTGAGTGAGTGAGTGAGTGAGTGAGTGAGTGAGTAATAGTTTAGACGATTTGTGGGTAATTTATGGGCAATTATGGTCGTGTACACTAATTTACCATTTCGTGACTGTTGGCATTTAGGAATACCCACTTACACGTTACGGGACATATGCCAAGTATATAAGTTACCAATAGTCAACCCTGGTAAGATCCAACTGTTGACTCTTTCATTGCGGGGACCTATTTTGACGTCAGAAACTGACGTCAAAATAGTGACCCGCACTGAAAGGGTCTTATAAGACAGGGGTGAGAGGGCATCCGATGAAAATGTGTTGGCTTCACTCGAAGAAATAATAATTTATGTACAAAGCAAAGATTTTTTTCCACACAGCTAATAAAAGGGGGGTGAGACATAAACTCAGTACACTTCGAGTCGTAAATAACTAGGTTCAGGCAATTTAATTTCTGAACAAAGGTTCACTGTGTCAGTCACTGGTGACCCAAGTGTGGATGTGCACATCCATCAAGGCCCGGGCATATACGGGTGAAAAAAAAAAACCATTTAGGAACCGAAATTAATTCCAGGTTTGACCATTCTATGAATTATGTTCATAAATCTACGCAGGGATTTTGTGTCATTTCTCCAGAATTTTGTAAAATATGTTTTTGTAATCTGAAAAAACACCTTTTCCCCTCCGTGACAAGCATTGATATTATATATCTACATATTTATTTATAAAATTATATTAACTTACTGTCAATTAATTTTGTTTTGCGTGAAATGAATTTTCGCGCATTTCGAGATATGTCTTAGACGTTGGTCCAACATTGTACAAATGTTATGAAAATGTTTTGTGTTTGCTGAGAATGGTACTGTGATACTTGTTTTTCGTATTTTTGGGCTGTTTTCAAAAAGTGTACGAGTTGTTCGTGAGGCCATCACACCCTCCTTGGTTATATGGTCTACTAACTTGTACTTGTTTAAGTCCCGTAAATTAAATTTATATACAACAATTGAGACATAGTATGTCATTTTTAATGACAATATAATATTCTATGTTTTGAAAATGATAGTTTTACATTATTTGAAAGAAAGAATATTTTACTTCAATTATTATCAAACGGATTGTTTAAATCCGATTAAAAATACAGCCTTTTTTTCTTTTTCCGAGTTTTATCGTGCCCTTTAATAAGCTGCAGGACTGATAGGTTCAAAAAGATTGGCCTCAGGGGGGCGATAGATGGTTCTATAACTAGGTATCGATCTATACCGTTTAACTCCTTCAGTGCGGGGATCAACTCTAGCCGTAAGAATCTGACGTCTATAGACGTCAGATTCTGATGTCTAAAATCGATCTCCGCACTGTGAAAGTAAAATATTTATAATGGCCGTAGAATCATAACATTAGTATACAAATACAGCAGAAAGAGCCAACTAAAACATGTATGATTATTTCAAATTAAGAAAACCGTTTGGTCTCCATGGTTTATACAAAAATATTTTAGTTTTGTAATCAGCTTCAAACCTCAAAGCACGGAGATACGTTCATATAAACCACAGAGACTAAAGGTGTTTTTTTTCAATTTGAAATCATCATAAATGTCTTAGTTAGCTCTTTCTACTTCATTTGAATACACATGTTACAGGTCTACTACGACCATAAGGAATATTTTAATTCTTTCAGGGCAGAGATCGAATTGAGACGTCAGAATCTAACGTCTACAGACGTCAGATTCTGACGTCTAAAGTCAATCCCCGCACTGTAAGGGCCAAGTAACCATAAGCAATAAATCTCAAACTATCAGTTTTCGCGCATTTAAGAGACCGCGAAATTAAATATCACTAAAAAGTATATCATAAAATAAGAAAATGTTAGTATTGAGTGACACTTTTAGAGCCGGGTTTTATTTTAGTGTAGCGAATTCTAATTTTGTGCGCTTTTGAAGTTTAAATAACGTATAACCACATTTTATTTCCAATGCAATGCCCTAGAAAGTGAAGTGCTAAATGCTGAATTGTTTGTGAGTATTTTTGCATTCAGTTGAAGCTGGAAATGCAAACGCAATTCCAGCTTCAACTGAATGAGAAATGATATTATTTATATTATTTGATATTATTTATATCAGCTCACAAATTGGATTGTTTAATTAACTGAGCATCTACCACAAAATATGCTACACATTTTATTGGCATTTTTTAGTCCGATATTTTCTTGAAAACGTGTATATAAGGTCTTAGCATCACAAAGGTTAATAATGATTCAAACCCTTGTGTAGATTTCATGCCAGAGCTGGCAGTAATGCGCTAATGCCTGATAACGGCACGCTAAAGTCCAACTAATCACCATGTGTGTATAATAACCTAAAACCAGATTCACATTAGCAAGGAGTGAAAGAATTTCGCTGATTTCTGAGTCAATTTTCAACCAAACTATAAAATTTTACACTTATTATTTTTGTCATGCAACGACTACCCTGACAGTTTTGTTTGATAGATATTTCAGAAGTTAGACGACCATTTGACATGTAATGACTTTCTGAGACTCAGCTGATGGGTTTTATAAAGGGCGACATTTAACCACATTTATTACAATCATGTTAAATAGACTAACATTTAAACTATACAGTATTTCTGCATGATATTTTCAAGGTAGTTGTTTCGAAAATACAGCTTGTAAAATTTCAATTCAGCGAAAATAATTCACCACAGTGAATACTACATATAATAGCCATGTTAACTGTGTGCGTTAGCAAAAAATAGACGAAACAAAATATAAAAATATAATAGGTCTAACAAAACACAATAGCATTCCGTTAAAACACTGTAAGATATAACAATGACGTCAAAACCCTTCAATTCGCTTAGCACTCGGTATTTTTCTCTCATTTTTATTCACCTTGAGATGTTCCCATCTCAAGGTGAATAAAAATGGCAGAATTTTATAAAATACAAAATCATAAAAACGATTATGGTGTATTGTACTAGTTTTATGAATTTTATTCAAAATATGCCAAGTGTCGGAAAAATGCGACGATGGAGCTTAAACATTTCAGTGCAGGAACCGACTTTTGAAGTCAGAATCTGACGTCTATAGACGCGTCAGATTCTGACGTCTAAAGTCGATCTCCACATTGAAAGAGTAAAATATTTTTATAATAGCCGTAAACGCGTAAGATGGGTATTCAAATGAAGGGACCGATTTTAGACGTCAGATTCTCAAGTTTAAAGTCGATCGACGCACTGAAAGAGTAAACAATGTATAATGACCGTAGATCCATGACATAGGTATTAAAAAGAAGCAGAAAGAGCTACCTAAGACACTGATTTCAAATTTACAGAAACCCTTTGGTGTCCATGGTTCATGCTCACATATTTCCGCATTGCAATGGCTATCTGTATATTGGCCATCAAGTAAGTTCATGGGATTAAATCTATGACATTTCATTTTATTATTGTCAAACGACAACGAGTCACAGTTTTAGTATAGGAAACTCTTAGCTTGATACACACTTTATCAAGCACACTCAGCGACTTGTAATTGCTGGATTTTGTGCTATGAAATAATTCAAAGACCCGAGTATAGTATTCTACCCCCAAATTAAAATATCAACTGAATGACGGCGGCGATTGGCTGACTCTTGTCATGTGATAGGCTGAGTCACTCTTTAATTTATAAGGGGTGGAATACTATACTTGGTCCCATGGGGCGACATCATAAATAAATGTGGAAGTATATGTTTTCACTCATTTAATTACAAATGTAAATTATATCATGCCTGGCGAACATGCCAGATACGCAGTGTGATGGCACAGTGTTGTCTTAACCATTTAAGCCCTCACGATGCATCAGAGCATCATTTGACATCCCTGAAAACAGATTTAATTTTCAAACAACAGAGAGTTTTCGAATGAAAATTTCCATGAAAACTGGTTTGTCAATAAATGGTATTTTTTTACATTTTTAACTGATATCAAATCAGCTTCATCCACTACAAGTAGAGAATTGCGACAGCAATTCGCGGCTTGTAGTGGATGGAGATGACAATAGTAAACGCAGGCTTGAAAGGGTGTCGGAGAAGCTGGCTCAGCATTGAAACAGCTTTGGGCCAACGTCTACGAGCACCATACACGAGACGTTGAGCCAGTATTGGTTTAATGTTGGGCTGACGTCGCAGACGGCGGCCCAACATTAAACCAACTCTGGTCAAAGGGTCACGGACTCTGAGCGTGAATTGGTTTATATAATTAGATAATTAGACGCTATTGGCCAGAGTCATGATTACAGGTTAGGTTTATTGAGCGTACAAAATCCCATATTTGCTATAATTGTCATATATGATGTGACATTAAGCGGATATTATTGTGGTTCTAATTTATTGAGCAGTTACAAATAACACATTTATTTTACCGCCTGCATAAACGTTGAACCAATGTTGAGTTACGGTTGAGCTATTGGATATTGTTCGGCCATTGGGTATTCCTGTCGCCTAATCCTTAGTAATTTTGATATCATTATATATTATTTGTTAAACGAGGTGACTGAGCAAATCACATAAATTCTCAAGAATATTTTTTTATGTACTTCTGGATATTCTTCAATTTTAAGATGTTACTTTATTTTATTTCAACAGTTGCACGTGAAAGTATATTATCTATAAGGACCGATAACAATGCCATATCGACAAACAGTGCAGATATCTATCTCACATGTATGATGTTACAGCATATAAAATTACAGAGACCTGCAGCGTGACTAAGAGAACAATAAACGTATCTCTGATCTCTGCAGCATCAAAAAATAACCCTTTGGTTCCCATATACGGATCAGTTTTGTCTCAAACAATTAAACATGTCACAAAATCTATAAAATAGTTAGCGGCAGATTCTCTGTTTAAAATTAACTTTTTCTAGGAGGTGCCTGGTATTATAAAAATAGAATTTTTTCGTCATTTGAAGCTGGAAATTGCGTCAGCAATACCAGCTTCAAGGGATGAATAATTAAAAAAAGCTTCAGCAATACAAGGGTTAACCATTAAACTGCTAAGTTAAATTATTTTAATTTTCACCCACTTGAAGTTGTGTCTCGCTACCGCGACCCACAACTCCAAGCGGGTGAAAATTACTCATATATAAATTGTTTAATTTGAAACCAAACTTTTGCAAACGCTCATTTCGTTTTCAATATGCCAGGGATTGGATTGGTTAATGAAACGGATTAAGACGACTTTAGTCGCGCTCAGCGTGCAATGGCTAAACAATAGTGGTAGATCTGATATCTCAACACTTTAAGCCCTCACGATGCATTAAAGCATCATTTTACATCCCTGAAAACAGACTTAATTTTCCTACAACTAGGGGTTTTAGAACGAATATTTCCATGAAACTGGTTTACCAATACATAGTAATTTTTTTTAATTTTTAATTCGCGGCTTGTAGTGGATGAAGATGACAATGGTAAATTCAGGCTTAAAAAGGTTAACAAACGCCGGCAAATCTACGCCTTAAATTCACTTGAGCATCTGTTTTCTATTTGCCAGGTCAACTCTGGAATACCAGTGGGCTGCCTGATAGAGTTAGAATAAATCATTGATTATTATTTTATCTACAGGAAGTGAAATGCCGGTAATCGACAGGAAGTTATCAATAAAAAATGAAATGAATCGGGCTTTAGGCCACCTTTGTGCACATATAGGCTAAACTGGGCCAGGAGAACCTCCTGAGGATGGTGAGATGATTGAGATGACACTGTCCTCCGGACACAGGATTCGAAATTCGAGCCCTGGCGGTCTGAGGCCGAGCACGCTACCTCTCGGTCACGGAGGCTCCCCGCAATACTGACTAAGTTATTATTATTATTATTTTATTTACAGGAAGTGAAATGCCGGTAATCTGGACAGGAAGTTATCAATAATTACCGTTAATCCACAGGAAGTTCCTTTGAATTACTTTTATTCCACAGGAAGTTACAGTGAATTACCGTTACTCTACTGGCAGTTACGTTGAATTACCTTTCTCTACTGGCAGTTACGTTGAATTACCGTTACTCTACTGGCAGTTACGTTGAATTACCGTTCTCTACTGGCAGTTACGGTGAATAACCGTAATCTACAGGAAGTTACGGTGGATTACTGTAAAATTACAGAAAGTTACGGTTTATTACAGTAAATCTACAAGAAGTTACGGTGAATTTACGTTAATCAACAAGAAGGGACGATGCGGTTCCCTCTGTGTTTTGCTATAATCTGGATAGCCGGCATGACGTCATCAGGTGGGTGGAATGAACCCTTTAAGCTCAGTACTCCCATTTTGAATCACATAAATCATTGAAAAAGTATATCACCCATCAAAATACTGATGTTTTCACCCTTTCAGTGCGAGGACAGACATTAAACGTCAGAATCTAAGGACGTCAGATTCCCACATCTAAAGTCGATCCCCACACTAAAATAATTACAATAAATTATTATAATGGCCGTGTAGGTGAGAAGCGGAAAGAGACATTTAAGATGATTTCAAATTGAACAAAAATGGTATCCATGGTTTATAAGAAATATTTGGACAGTTGTAAATGTTGAGCTTTAATTTAAAATAATACTTGGTTATTTAATTATATAAATATATAAATATAGTATTATTCATCTTAAGATACTTCACATGGTGAATAGATACTTTCTTATTGTTCACTTTTCATGGTTTGTATTACTATTTACTCTTACGCCATGTATTTCACAGCCCTTCAGTATCATCAACCTATAGATATGTGCACAAAGATGGCCTAAAACCCCATTCATTTCGTCGCCTCAGAGCTAAAGGATCCTATCTGACACTCGTTAGAGTGGCAGATAGGATCCTTTAGCTCCGAGGCGACGATTTCATGTTTCATTTTACTAATTGAGCGTCTCGATTTTTAACCCTTTTATTGCTAAACGTCAGTGTGCATTTTTCATGGAGTTGAGGCTTAACCCTTTCAGCTCGGGACCCGACTTTAGACGTCAGATTCTGAAGTCGATCCCGCACTGAAGGAATGAAATATTTATAACGCCTTAAACCCATACCATATGTATTTAAATAAAGCAGAGATGGTTAATAAGACAATTATGATGATTATGAATTCAGAAAATCTTCTGATCTCTTGGTTTATATAAAAAATAAATGAAGGTTGCGATGTCATCAGTGTGGTCTGAAAAAAAATTAAAAAAATAAAGCTAAATGTGTCACATTTGACACTCTGCTAGGGGCTAAAAACACACCTATTTTCAGGGCAAGGACTGCGATGTCTTTTCTGTTTTACTCCATCAAGAGACGGTTACAGAGAACAGGCATGTCACAGTAGAACGGGAACTCCGCGGACCCAGAAATGTGATCTAGGGGCTCATGGGTGTTTGGCTGCAGCCTTCACTGTAAAAGTGATCATACCGGACCAGACTAAAGGTGAGTGAGTGAGTGAGTGAGGGAGGGAGGGAGGGAGGGTTAATGTATCATGCAGCACATATAATTTTTTTTTTTTTTCCAGATGATTTATATGTGGTTATCAGAGGTTGTAACACAGCCTTTCCTGGGTATGATACATGTGTAAACAATGCGGAGGCCTAATTCGGTGCCGAGGGTAACATTACACCGGGACCAGAGATCCTAGTTAACACAACCAGAGGCAGCGTGTGCTTGTGTGAGCAGGATGACTGTAACGGTAAGCCTTACCAGGACATACTAACATGGCATGATAAGCCGGGAAAGTCTACAATCACTGATGCTTCAATTGACGATACGAGTTCAGAGGTGCGAGCAGCCAACCCTGAATCTACCAAAAGTGCGAGCTCAGAGGCGCATGCAGTCAGTTCTGAATCTAAAGACCTGATGCTTCTCGTCGTTAAATTGTCGGTCATTTATGGCATATCAGTCGGACTTGTTCTGCTTTGAGAGTTAGACATATGATTTATAATTTATATCCTCCCCTTGAAACTGTACCTGCCACTTCACAAAGTGTTAGATATACCCTTTCACATCCAGGGGACGATATCAGCTATTCTCGTACTCATGATGTTGCCGTTTTACAGAGATATTCGTACGAGAAAATACATACTGCATCGCTAGGTACGGCGAGATGGACTAATCTCAGCACAAGTCACCACATCAAGCCCTCGCCTAAAGGCTCGGGCTTGATGTGGTGATTTGTGCTGAGATGAGCCATCTCGCCTTCCGAATGAAGCCGTATGCATATAAGGTTCGCGTGTATTGTTCAAACTGAGCCATTCTGATACACTTTTGATGGAAATGAAATGTAATAAATTGTTGTATAATCCTATGTGTGCTGTTGTGGTAGGGCCTATATAGATACAGACAGACATACAGACCAAGCCTCTTTATAATCTATACAAAACCACTCAGTACATTTTATATCCGGGGTACTGGGTTGGTTGCTACCCAGCAAACACGAGACGTTGACCAGATGTTGTTTTAATGTTGGCCCGCCGTCTTCGACGTCAGAACAACATCAAAACAACATTGGGTTCATAGCTCGTGCTTGCTGGGTATTAGTACTGCCCGTCCCCACCTGGGGCGACTCCCTGGGGAGTTAGCCATCATCCAAGAAAGTATGGCTGTAATCTTATTTGGGTGGATTGTCAACGGCTCACCCTGGTTCCTTCGCTCAACAGTGGAGCTAATGCAACTCTCGCACCAGTGCTCAGACAATGATGTGGCCATCTTAGACTACCGGCAATAGAGTCTTTGACATTAGGTCGCTCATGTGAGATGAATGAAGTTACCTTCAACCATTGTTACTCTGGCGACTATCCGACCAGAGTCTAGCGGACCTGTGCTTTTCTAAACGCCATGGTGTTTCAGCATGAAATGGCACAGTGAAACCTGAGTCTCTGGCTGTCTAGGCATGTCTCAGGGAAAATCCCCCGGACATGCCTCATTGGGCGAGTGAAGGGGAACATTCTCAGATACCACCATGACCCATCTAGAAATCCTAACGTCATCATTAGTACATCATCCATTTCATCAAAGGATTCACTGTTTTTAACATAATAGAAAGTCACCTCAATGACCGCTTAGACAGAATAAATGAATGAATGAATGAATGAATGAATGAATGAATGAATGAATGAATGAATGAATGAATGAATGAATGAATGAATGAATGAATGAATGGCATTTTAGGCGTGCACATAGGCTAAACTGAAGAGCCTTGGGGCTTTGATAGTTATTTTTATTCATAAATAAAAAGATAAACAATAGATTTACAAGAGGGGCTTTGATGGTTATTTTCATTCACAAATAAATAGATAAAGAATAGATTTACAATAGGTGCCTTGGGGCTTTAAGAGTTATTTTAATTCATAAATAGATCAACAATAGATTTACAATAGGTGCCTTGGGGCTTTAAGGGTTAATGGGCAGTGAGTATCATACTGAACCAAATCATCCGTGACGACGCTCTGAGCTGAACAACAGAAACCGATGCTGGTTTAATGATGGCCAGCATCGTAGACGGTGGCCCAACATTAAAACAGAACTGACCCAACGTCTCGTGTCCGCTGGGAGGGCGGGTGAAGACCATCAAAGGTCGTGAGAAAATATAGAGCGCTCAATAAATAACGGCTGGTACTGAGCCATATAACCCCCCCCCCCCCCCCCCAGACCCCTAATGTTGGTTTGATGTTGGACCATCGTCTGCGACGCTGGCCCAACGTCAAACCAACGTCAAGTTATATAACGTTTCGGGTTTGTAATTGATCAAGTGATTTATTTATTATGTCTTTAAGAAAAGAACACCGTGTCTTTCAGTCATTTATCTTTTAAAAATAAAGAAATAAGATGAATTTAATTTTTTTAATGATAAATAACTGAAAGTTAAAATTTTCTTTTAAAACGTTAAAATGCTCTTAACTTGTTTAATGATAATTGACTGGCCCGTATTCTCCCACGAGGTAAGATAAACCGTAGGCTTTTGATTGGTCGAGATGGTATTTTCGTAAAATTTGTGATAAATCGTAGGCTTCTGATTAGTCGAGATGGCCATCTCGACCAATCAGAAGTCTACGATTTATCATAGTTGTACGAGAAAACGGGCCCTGAAGCTAAGATTAGCGAGTGTAGCGAGCCCCTGGTTATCCGGCAGCTGGTTTGGTGGATATGAATAAACCTCTATATCTGTAGTTTGAGAATAGCCAAGTACAGTCAATTAATGGCTTCACGGTCGACTGACCAACGCCACCACTGAACCCCGTAATCAACTATCCTGGGAATACTAGACAGTACATAAATCAAGTATAATCACACATATATACTTAGACTTTTAAGCTCCGATTTACTCAGTTTAATTTCCCACACACTTTTATTTAAATTCACACCCACTAGGAGGGTTTTTATCGCTTTCGTCACACACAACTGCAAATTCAATAAATTATTTTGAATTGTTAATTTATTAGTTTGTTAAGTTGTTATATTTTACTGTGAATTTAAATTTAAATTTTTGCCGATCAGCATTACTTATTCAGACAGAAATAAAAACCAGCGTACTAGAAACGGCAAACGTTTCTCCTCTTCATATTCAATCCGCTGATATAAAAACTTTTTTTTTAGTTTGCTAATATAACTTTTGCTCTTACTATTACACACATGGCCAAAATAAGAAATTCGAGAATAAATGATAAACAAGTTTTCGGCACACTTGGTACGCTGCCACATCAACCCAAATTTAAAAGACAACCACAATTATAAGGACATGTTCACATACTATGGACATATTAAGAAGCGAGAATACAATTATGTCTTTTGGATTTTAAGTTCCATTTCAAATCAGGTAATCATGAAAGGCTTGAGTCCAGTCCCTAGTATGGTAATGCTATATGTTAAATTTGCCTCCGAAAATAATTCATCGCATCAATAATATCCACGATACGCCGCGAATTGCTGACTTGTAGTGAATAAAGATGACTTGAAATGGGTGGCAATGAAAAAAGATAATGTTATTACTAAAGCAGTTTAAACCCTAGGTTTCAGGCGATTAAGTCATTCTTCACAGATGTAAAATGACGCTTTCATGCATCGTGAGGGTTTAAAGGGTTTACTATAATAGTTTACTGGGCATAACTCCCATTAAGGATCTTAACGTTCAAAGTGTCAAACATTTCTTAGTCGTTGTCAGCCTTTTCAACCCTTATCCTGCTAAGTTAATATATTTAAATTTTCAACCACTTGAGGTTGTGTCTCGCTACCGCGATCCACAACCGCAAGTGGTTGACAATTACTCATATTTGTTGATTTTGAGACCAAGCATTTACAAATTGTAATGTTTACACAGTCATTTTATTTCCAATAACAGTGGTTTAATCGGCTGATAAAACAGATTAAAAACGACTATTGTCGTGATCTGCAAGCAAAGGGTTAATTGTGCTTCAAGCATTACTTTCTGTGGGTCGCGGTAGCGAGTACGACTTTCTGTGGATCGCGGTAGCGAGTAAGATTTTCTGTGGATCGCGGTAGCGAGTAAGACTTTCTGTGAATCGCGGTGGCGAGTAAGTATGTACAAATTTAAATTCTGTAATAATACATATCGCCTTACCTCAGTCAGCGTACACGGGATCCTAAGCTCACGAAAGACGAGCGGTGATGTGCGTGTGCCTGGCTACGGCAGACTGACGGAGATACGCTAGGCTTGTCACACTCTGTCACGGTACGATACGCTTCACATACCTTACTTTAACCCCAGTGATGCTAGGGCCTGACATGAACAGTTTGAAAGTAGTATCAATATATCATATCAATCAATATTTTTGTTTACAGCGCCTATATCCTCAGCGGACCGAGCTCAGTGGCGCACAAATCCTTAGCGTGAGCATGTGTCATAGTCGAGGCCAAAGCAGATTCGTCAACAGGGAGCAAACCAAATAAAATTAGCCTTTACAACGGTGAATTAATTTTGCATAAATCATGGAGATCAAAGGGTTTATTTCAATTTTTAAATCATCATGAATGTCTTAGTTAACTATTTCCGTTTCATTTGAATACCTATATGTTATGGGTCTACGGACATTATTAATATTTTAATTCTGTCAGTGCGGGGATCGACTTTATACGTCCGAATCTGACGTCTATAGACGTCAGAATCGGACTTATAAAGTCGGTCCCCGCGCTGAAGGGGTTAGGGAATAAAAAGAAATCGCGGTTTGGTCACTGGACCCGAGGCTCGTTTCACTAAGAAAATCTTGTCTCAACTTTCAGTCATTTACCATTAAAAAGTTAAGATAATCATAAGATGATCTTAACTTTTTCATGATAAATGACCTAAACTAGGTCAAAGTTAAGATAATATTTTCTTAGTGGAACGAGCCCCTGTGGCCCATCCCACAAAGAATCTTAAAATTAAGATTATCTTAACTTTCTCTTATTTGCATTGGAAAAGTTAAGATCATTATTTTTTTCTAATGCAAATACGGGAAAGTTAAGATGATCTTAAATTAAAGATTCTTCGTGGGATGGGCCCCTGTTCATTCATGTGTAATTTCATCTCCATAGAGGGTCGTCCGTCTGTCTGTCTGTCTGTCTGTCTGTCTGTCTGTCTGTCTGTCTGTACTAAAACTAAGGTTGTAACGAACTAGAATGCATTCTAAAATCTAACACCCGAGAATTACCAGAGTTACAGTATTAAATCTTATAATCTGAATTTGCATCGCGCAGCAACAGCAGAGATAAAACAATCGGTGATATTATTGTAAATAAAATTAACCTAAGTAAAACATGTGAACATTAATATTGGTAAAGCGTTGATCACATGGGATGCACTTCATAAAATCACCTGTATCATTGCGGTCAAATTTATAACAGTTTTTTTTACTGTAAATAAAACTAGCTTATCAGTAGGCCTACTGTGCAAATTGATGCAGACCGACGCCCTGGCTTAAATATTTACGCATGGAAAACACACGTAAATTATTATGTCAAATCGTTAATTAGACAGTATTATAATTGTCTCAAATGTACCGGTCTGTGCCAATTCTTTAAGCCGTCAGACAGGCAACCCAGCACACATGAAGCATGCCCCAATGCTGGGTTAAAGTTGGCCCGCCGTCTTTGACGCCGACCCAACATTAACCCACCATTGGGCCAACGTCTCGTATTTGCTGGGAAAGCTCGCTACTAATCTAGTAAGGTAGTTACAGCTCTGTGGCCTTGCACGAGATAGTAGCAACTAAGGCCACTATGTTTAATTTCTGTGTTTTAGATCAGGAAAAATCCAAAATCTAATGAGGGAGGGCGGTAAAAAAACAGTTAAGAAAAGAATAACATTGAACCTATTTTTGCATCTAGAAAAGTGAATGAGGGCGACGAAATAAAAAAAACTTTTGATCTATTTGACAAAAAGTTAATGAGAGCGACGAAAAAACATAGCTGGAAATTTTTTTTCTATCTCTTGAAATAAATTTGGTTCTTTTCGGAATGTTTTTTTTATCTCCCGAAATAAACTGTTTTTTCTCAGAAATCGGCAACAATCCAATGCGCGCGTTGGGCAAAAAAAACCACATGTTTTTTGGTAATTAATGCGTTGCCTAAATCCAACGCGCGCGCTCATCTAAAACAGAGAAAAAAAACATAGTGGCCTAAAATAAGCTAACCATGAAATAGCAGATAGTTGAAAATCATATGCTGACACTTAAAGGGTCTCCTGTCTTATTACCCTATTAATATAGAGCCATTCGTCACGCCTGTAAACCACTACATTACTTGACCCTTTGAATACCAAAGCCCCAACAAGCACAATGTGTATACCCATAGTTAGCAAACACCACCCTCCATAATTGCCGTGCCGTCCTCTCTGAGGCCGTGGATGGATGGATTTGCTTTACCCGAAAAATACAACATGGCGGTAACTAAGAGCCATCCCGACCCCAAGGTCCGAAAAATGTCCATAACTTTTTAGTGACTGTGCGACCTCTGAGCTGAGCATGCGGGCATGGGACTTAAATGCTACTGATTCCAAACAAATATTTTTGCCCTGATTACTCTCCGAAAATTTCCGATATGACAGTCCAAAGAAATGTCCCACGATTGTGTACGCGGTCAATCTGTGGCTGAAACCTGTTTCAGCCAATGGGGCTAACTCCACAACGTGTTACGGGTTAGCAATCATTCCATATCTGAGCCATAAGATGAGTTCAGCCGGCGACACGCGATCGATTTACCCCTATTAACGCCCTCGAAATACATTTTTATTGAGTTTACCTAACTCAGTGACCATTTATGCATACACTCAGCTGATTTTGAAATATTCAATCAGTTATTAATCGTGTGGGAAGAGAGCTTTTAAAAAATAAGTTCCGGCCATTTTAACCATTTGTAATGATGTGAGTATCTGTCAAGAAAAAGAACGAAATTCGATAGATTCGTAGATCCGAATGTACGAGGCGCGAAGCGCCGAGTATTTCGGATCTACGAATCTATTGTAATTGAGTTCTTTCATCGACTTAAAATACACAGAATATGTACAGGTGTTCCAAGATTTGATATATAAAACCTCAATTTCATCGTCAGTATGGCTAAACCATTAAATATTAGACATGCAGTTTCAACCCGTATATTGTTTCCGATCTGACCAGTATAAAATAACAGTATAGATCCGCAGATCCGAATCTACTGTTTTAACAATAGACTGACATCACGGGTGTATTCTAATACGTTTCAGATACATGCTGTGCTCTAAATCGAAACATAGTGTGGAGCGAGATACGTCTAATTAATTTGCAATTCAAGATGAACGAAAATCCGACCAAATGATTTCTAGTAGATTTAGCCCTTACAGCGCGGGGATCGACTTTAGTCGTCAGAATCTGACGTCAGATTCTGACGACTAAAGTCGATTCCCGCGCTGTAAGAGTTAACATATTTCTAATGGCCGTAGACCCATGTCATAGGTATTCAAATGAATCAGAAGGAGCTAACTAAGAGATTTATGATGATTTCAAGTTGAAAAAACCCTTTGGCCTTCAAGGTTTTCAAAAAATTAATTCAGTGCTTCAAGGGTTAAAGTACCGCATTTCTAGGTGGCTTCATAACATCTCAACTAAAGTCGATCCCCGCCCTCTAAGAATAAAAATATTTCTAATGGCCGTAAATCCATAACATAGTTATTCAAATGAATCAGAAAGAGCTAACTAAGCCATTTATGATGATTTAAAAAGAAAAAAAACACCTTTGATTGCGATGTTTTTCGCAAATTAATATTCAACGCTTTATGTGTTTAAGTGCCGCATTTCTAGGTGGCTTTCTAACATTTTAACCATGTTAACCTCTAACCCGCTAAGCACGACTAGAGTCGTTAATCATTTATTATGCTTTATATACACAAATATATACAATAATCGTACAAATATGCAATTGTGAGTAAATTTAAAAGTAAAATTAAATAGAAATATGTTATACATAATTGTTGTTTCCAGTGCTAAAACCAGAGATAAAATAACTACATATTAGTCTAAAAGTAGCAAAAAAACCCTGTAAAACGTAGAAGCTTATAAAACAACTACAAGTAGAACAATTTTTAAGAGCATGCAACTTTATAATAATATCTTCACAATTTCAACGTTGTAGATATTTGCTTGACTGCGGAGCAAATAGAAGGTGACCAGGGTGCCCTGAGCCACCACACAAGCTTACCTCATTATGCACTCCACTGATAATAGGGCCAAATACCATATAATATCATGATAATATAATAAAACAATACTATATTAAGAGTATTTATAAAAACAATAATACAATTATGTGGTATTAACTAGAGCCCTCGACAAATTTTGAATATGTTTTGTTAGCCAATCAAATCGCTGGTATTAAGATAAGATGACATTTATTTACATAAGATAAGACCAGATTTATTTATAGTCGCGAGCGTATACAATTTAAAATATTAGCTAACACAAGCTATTTGAGCGACTTGTGATGTAAAACATGATACAGCAAAAACATTTTAAACAGGCAGTTTGGCTGACTCAGTTCTGAAGATACCGGGAGCTTAGGTAAAATTTATATAAAAGAGATACAAGAAACACATTTGTATTGAGATACATTTAAAAAAAGTGCAGATATAATATAAGAGTTAAAAAATATGAAAAGTTGTCAAAAAGACATCAAAAGACACAACTATTATATACATTTAGCTTCTAATTATGTGCATGTAAACTAGAGATACACCAGAAAGCACACTGCAGGGTGCTGGAGACTGGAAAAACGGAGGTGTTGATAGAAAAAATTAATATATTTTGAAAAAGTTAAGTTATAGTCTATTGTTGTCTACAGTCTATAGTCTATTTCCGCAGTGTAATTAGGTCCTGGAGGTATGGTGGCGAAAGGTTATTTACAATTTGGAAGGTCTGAATAGCTATTTGTTGAGAGACAATTAAATGTGTGTTTAAACATCAAGATTTGCAAATGTTTTGTCTCAAATTAAACAAATTTAAGTATTTTTCATTCACTGCAGACCACTGTATATAAGGATTTTTGCTAAGGGTCTGGTCACATGCCTGCGCTGAAGCATCCAGAATTATGTCAAAGTCAAAGTATATTTATGAGTATTATATCGTCATTGCCCAAAGGCACAATGTACAACAACTTTAGATAAATTTATTTATATTTAATTTGCAATTTGTCTCTTTCTCACATTCATTGCATGATAAATAAAACAAGCCACATCACCGGTGCATCTTTTTTCCACCGGTCTTCATTAAATTAACAAATGTATGCAATCCGTTTTGGGTTCCATCATATAGAGGTAATTACTTGGTGACATATCTATGCCATAACAATTTCTTAAAAAAAAATATATTCATCTTCAACCACAACATATTTTCTAGCATTGCATAAAACACGAATTATGTCTGCCAATAACATTTTTGAATGTCTTCCCTGCTCTATAGCTAATTGAACATCTAGATGTACTAAACACAATTAAATACTTGCGAATATTATTTATCTCTAAATATGATTATGGAATAACATAGCATTTAAACGGCGAATTTTTTGCAATATTGTTGGAGTTTTTGATACCGTCTTTACAATTTAATTTAAAAAAAGAATTTTGTTTGTAAACATAACACTTTAAAAATACATCTTTATTTCCGAATCCTTGCTGGACCCAGACATGTTAGAAACCAAATTTTGTTAATAACAATGCAATATCAGTTGCCAAAGACCGAAGTAGTCAAGAAATCTCGTCTAACCCTTTACATTTATTTACATTTTCAGCTACTTGAGGTTGTGTCTCGCTACCGCGATTCACAACCTCAAGTAGCTGAAAAATACTCATATTTGTACAATTTGATACCAAACATTTACAAATATTGATGTTTAGACACTCATTGGATTTCCAATATCAGTGATTCGATCGAGTAATAAAACAGGTTAAACATTACAATAGTCGTGATCAGCAGGCACAGGTTATTACTCTTAGCTTCGCAATACGTGCAATGCTTGTCAGTGTCAATATAGTCCATGGGCCAGATAGGGTTACCGTGCACCCCCCCCCCCCCCAGGACAGTCTGAGACCAAGTTTTTTTTGCTCCTTGGACCTCCCCCGATATCAAAAGTCGATGCCATCAAAAAAAGTTGGGATGGACTACCTGTTTTGGGCCATTTTCAAAATGGCCGCCATCGAAATCTGGAAATCACGTTTTGTGCCATAACTTGAGTTCTGCGGCAGTTAGAGTCACAAAATTGGTGTCTATGTATATGTTTTTGGGGGTGAGGAATCCAATTTTGCCAATAAAAAATGTTTCTGTCTTGTGGAAAATTTATAAACAGCTATTCAAACGTATTTTTCGTGCATTTTTGAACATTTTTTGTGTTAGTCCATGGGACAGAAAGGGTTACTGTGCACCCTCCGCCTTTGAAAGTCTGAGACCAAGTTTTTTTTGCTCATTAGACCTCCCCCAATATTAAAAGTCAATGCCATCAAATAAAAGTCGGATGGACCACATATTTTAGGCCATTTCAAAATGGCCGCCATTGAAATTTGGAAATCACGTTTTGTGCCATAACTTGAGTTCTAAGGCAGTTAGAGTTACAATATTGATGTCTATACATATGTTTTTGGGGGCGAGGAATTCAATTATGCAAATAAAAAATATTTCTGTCTTGTGGAAAATTAATAAACAGCTATTCAAACGTATTTTTCGTGCATTTTCGGTCATTTTTTGTGTTAGTCCATGGGCCAGATAGGGTTACTGTGCACCACCCACCCATGAAAGTCTGAGACCAAGTTTTTTTTGCTCATTAGACCTCCCCTAACATCAAAAGTCGATGCCATCAAATACAAATCGGATGGACTACCTATTTTAGGCCATTTCAAAATGGCCGCCATTGAAATTTGGAAATCACGTTTTGTGCCATAACTTGAGTTCTAATGCAGTTAGAGTCACAAACTTGGTGTCTATACATATGTTTTTGGGGATGAAGAATCCAATTATCCCAATAAAAAATATTTCTGTCTTGTAGATAATTCATAAACAGGTAAATAAACGTATTTTTCGTGTATTTACGGTCATTTTTGTGTATTTTAGTGCGAACACAGAAAAAACTAACCTTAAAATATAACTTGGTGACTGTTCTATAAACCAATTGGAATTTCATGTAATCTTCATCTATATCAGATCTGACCAGCAGCTGAGTAGAATATTTCCTTCATTGCAAAAAAACAGTACTTCTACAAAAGATCATATCGCCACTTTAAAATTTAAAACGGCAGATACGCCCTTTCAATTCCAAGGGGAAAATTTAGTTATTGACAATCATTCTTATGTATTGCACACTCATTTCACCAGTTTATCTAACATACATTTGAAAACATAATTTCTAACATAATAGTTGCCGTGTTATCAAATTCTTATGGTGGTGACAGCAGAAATGGTGGTAAAGTCCTTGTTCCACCAGAATATGAAACACATTTGCACTACCATAGAACATAAAATAAACATATAATCAGCTACTGATTATTTAAACCTAATCCTCATCACTGTCACTTTCAGCTACTGCACTGTCATCAGACAACACTTCTCCCTCTGATGAGCTTGCTACATCGTCATCACTTTCTAATGTATCATCTTCCTTTGCTATATCTAATGGGATAATTGGACATTGACACCAGACGGGCACAAGTTTCTCATTGTTTTCAGTCCATCCGTGACCATTAATTGCTAAATGAATATATGGCTGAGGAATATGGGCTAATTTCCAAATTCCAGTCTGATAATTTACTCGTCTAATATGCTGAGACAATGTATTTCTACATAGTGGAAATTAGCTGAAGTCAATATTGCTCACTTCTGCTTCAAGATAGAGTAGTGATACATGTCACATGTTAACTCTTCTAGGTCGGTCACCAAGTCATCGGAGATATACCAAACATCTCCTAATTTACAGAGTACATCTTGAAATCGCATAATCTTCCGAAGCAGTTTTATGGTTTAATTTTCCCTACGCCTTTGAATGTGCTGGTTGTATCTTGTCCAGGATGTGAGTAATG
The DNA here is from genome assembly GCA_964017125.1 of Flabesymbios commensalis. Lineage (NCBI taxonomy): Eukaryota > Metazoa > Annelida > Polychaeta > Terebellida > Flabelligeridae > Flabesymbios > Flabesymbios commensalis. The sequence goes on from OZ024915.1 coordinate 75,308,347, forward strand.
CACCAGTCCCAAGTGATTTAAGCAGTACTCTGGTCATACAAGATGACAATGCTTTCTTCCATGTTATGTCAAACAACACCAGCAACTCTCATCTCATTCACATGCAATATTTGACAGCATACCAAGGAGTAGCGACATTATCTTTAGCACAGAAGGCTCGATAAAGCAAATGGAGAGACAGATGCTTGGTACCAGTGATACATTGATCATAAGTGGGCCATTGCAAAAAAGCCAGCTGATTGGAAGACATTTCTGATGAACAGTGAGAACAAATCACAGTTAGTTGATGTTATGAATGATGTTTGGTGCTCTCATAAATTTGCTCCAAAACTTGCATAGAAAAAAATAATAACTGTCCCTCATGGTAACTGCTACCTTCTTGCGTCTGAAGATGGAACAACAGTTAATAAAACTGAGATTACATCATTGTTCTCAAATCAAAAAGAAACTGATACTGTCTCTATGCACAAGAGCAAGGCTATGATACAGTTCGCATTCGCAGTTCTGACAGTGATGTGTTTTTCATATTGCTGCACCATGCTTTCAAGTTAGACATCACTATTTCGTTTGATACTGTCTCAGACAACACAAGAAGGCTTCTGATTGTAATTCACATAGACAACAATGATGGAAGCTCTGCACTGCATTTCTGTCTCTTTGTGCATTCACGCGTGGGGAAAATTAAACCAAAAAAACTGAAGACAGTGAGATTTCAAGATGTAAATTAACTTGATGTTTGGCATATCTCTGATGACGTGGTCAGCCAATTTACACCATGTAGAAAGACATTGTCTCAGCATAATAGACGAGTAAATCAGACTGGAATTTGGAAATTAGCCCATATTCTTAAGCCAAATATTCCTCCGGCAATTAATGGTCACGTATAGACTGAAAACAATGGGAAACTTGTGCCCATCTTGTGTCAAGGTCCAATTATCCCAATAGACATAGCAGAGGAAGATGATACATTAGAAAGTGATGACGATGTAGCAGGTTCATCAGAGGAAGAAGTGATGTCTGATGACAGTGCAGTAGCTGAAAGTGACAGTGATGAGGATTAGGTTTAGCTAATCAGTAGCTTACGATATGTTTATTTTATGTTCTATGGTAGTGCAAACTCATTTCATATTCTGGTGGAACAAGGACTTTACCACCGCTTGATCACCATTTCTGCTGTCACCACTATAAGATTTTGATGACATGGCAACTATTATGTTAGAAACTGAAAGTGACAGTGATGAGGATTAGGTTTAAATAATCAGTAGCTGATTATATGTTTATTTTATGTTCTATGGTAGTGCAAATGTGTTTCATATTCTGGCGGAACAAGGACTTTACCACCATTTCTGCTGTCACCACCATAAGAATTGGATAACACGGCAACTATTATGTTAGAAATTATGTTTTCAAATGGGTGTTAGATAAACTGGTGAAATGAGTGTGCAATACATAAGAATGACTGTCAATAACAAAATCTTCCCCTTGAAATTGAAAGGGTGTATCTACCGTTTTAAATTTTAAAGTGGCGATATGATCTTGTGTGAAAGTATTGGAAGGAAATATTCTACTCAGCTGCTGGTCAGATATAATATGGATGAAGATTACATGTACTTCTAATAGGTTCATGGAACAGTCACCACTTTGTTATTTTAATATTTTCTACACTAAGTTTTTTTTCATTTATCATGCTAGTCATAAGCAAAGTTTAATTTTTATTTACAATTTTCAACACTGTTATGCTCATTATTCACGGAATAAAATAACACTAGTTACAAGTTTTATTTTAAGGTTAGTTTTTTTCTAAGTTCGCACTAAAATACACAAAAATGACCAAAAATACATAAAAAATACGTTTGTCTAACTGTTTATAAATTATTTACAAGACAGAAATATTTTTTATTGCCATAATTGAATTCCTCGCCCCCAAAAACATATGTATAGGCACCAATTTTGTGACTCTAACTGCCTTAGAACTCAAGTTATGGCACAAAACGTGATTTCCAAATTTCAATGGCGGCCATTTAGAAATGGCCTAAAATAGGTAGTCCATCCGACTTTTATTTGATGGCATCAACTTTTAATATTGGGGGAGGTCTAATGAGCAAAACAAACTTGGTCTCAGACTTTCATGGGTGGAGGGTGCACAGTAACCCTTTCTGGCCCATGGACTAACACAAAAAAATGACCGAAAATGAACGAAAAATACGTTTGAATAGCTGTTTATTAATTTCCCACAAGACAGAAACATTTTTTATTGGCATAATTGAATTCATCGCCCCCAAAAACATATGTATAGACTCTAATTTTGTGACCCTAACTGCCTTAGAACTCAAGTTATGGCACAAAACGTGATTTCCAAATTTCATGGCGGCCATTTTGAAATGGCTTAAATAGGTAGTCCACACGACTTTTATTTGATGGCATCGACTTTTGATTTTGGGGAAGGTCCAATGAGCAAAAAAAACTTGGTTTCAGACTTTCATAGGTGGAGGGTGCACAGTAACCCTCTCTGTCCCATGGACTAACAAAAAATGACCAAAAATGCACAAAAAATACGTTGGAATAGCTGTTTATAAATTTTCCACAAGACAGAAACATTTTTTATTGGCAAAATTGGATTCCTCACCCCCAAAAACATATACATAGACACCAATTTTGTGACTCTAACTGCCTTAGAACTCAAGTTATGGCACAAAAGGTGATTTCCAGATTTCGATGGCGGCCATTTTGAAAATGGCTCAAAACAGGTAGTCCATCCCAACTTTTCTTTGATGGCATCGACTTTTGATATTCGGGGAGGTCCAATGAACAATAAAAACTTGGTCTCAGACTGTCCTGGGGGGGGTGCACGGTAACCCTATCTGGCCCATGGACTAATATCTCTTGAACCACTCACTCTGAATTATCACTGTTTTCAACATAATTACTCTCCACTGCTTGTCATTTGCTTGGGTTGCCTCGATTTTTGTTCTGGTTGAAAACACCTGTGCGTACGACCCTCAAATGGTGGTATAATGCTGGGCCAGCATCGTAGAGGGTGGCCCAGCATTAGACCACCATTTACAAACCCAAGTCCCTTAATCTGAGGATTCATTATTCCACTTCACATTTTACCTCTATTATTCTAAAACATTTTGATCCCTAGCACGGGTTAATTTAAAATTGGTATTTTGATAATATTCCATTTTTGATTGATTGATTGATTGATTGATTGATTAATTGATTGATTGATTGATTGATTGATTGATTGATTGATTGATTGATTGATTGATTGATTGATTGATTGATTGATTGATTGATTGATTGATTGATTGATTGATTGATTGATTGATTGATTGATTGATTGATTGATTGATTGATTGATTGATTGATTGATTGCTTGATTGCTTGATTGATTGATTGATTGATTGATTGATTGATTGATTGATTGATTGATTGATTGATTGATTGATTGATTGATTGATTGATTGATTGATTGATTGATTCTTTCGCTCGTTTGTTCGTTCATTTGTTCGTTAGCTCGTTCGTTCGTTCATTCATTCATTCATTCATTCATTCATTCATTCATTCATTCATTCATTCATTCATTCATTCATTCATTTATTAATTAATTCATTCATTCATTTATTCATTCATTCATTCATTTATTCATTCATTCAGTTAATTTTGACCCCAGGATATCTGCCGAAAATACCAATCACAGCTCGAAAAATCCGGTTGATAATACGAAAATTCGGAATCTGCACACATCGGGGATTATAACATTGTCAATATCTATTTGTATCAAAGTAGCCGTTGACGAGCCCATAACGCAGAGATGTGGGCCGCGGATTGCTGTATTAGTTTCCACCGGGAAAATCAACGTTTTTCAAAATGGTGTTAACTGAGAGCGATCACCATCCAAAGATCCGAAAAAATGCCTATGACTTTTTGACGTTGTCACAGTGAGACAGTAAGACAGCTGATTATTCATAGGATCTGTATATGTAAGTATATACCAGGTGGGCACGTGTGGTGGTGACAAATATAGGCCTACCTTATAATACGATATTTACACAGGGTTATAATAACTATTATTACTATGGTACTATTTGTAATTTCTATACAACGAGCTTGAATGCATTAAATAATATTTGTAAATATTTACATAAATTCGCCAGCTGTATGGTGCTTTTCAATATCTATATGTAGCAAAGTAGTCACAGACGAGCTGAGCATGCGATGTAATAGATGAAATGTTGCTGATTTTAATAAACCTATAACCGACCTGATTAATCGGGGTCAAGCCTTAGATATGACCGTCACTAGGAAAGTCCCACGTATTTGAGTGGGCACAGTGTGTGACTAAAACCTTCGATTTCCAGCTCTGTTTCAGCTACGGGAGGGGGCCCTAGGGTAGTGGTTAGCACCGCTGCCTTTCAGGCTAGAGGGCGGGGCTCGTTCCCCGGTCTCGGCGGTTTGAAAGATACAAAAATGTTTCTTTCCCATCCACTCGTAAAACTCCGTGACCGAGCGGTAGCGTGCTCGGCTTCAGACCACCAAGGTTTGAATTTCGAATTCTGTGTCCGAAGGGCAGTGTTATCTCAATCATCTCACCATCCTCATGAGGTTCTTCTGGCCAAATTTAGCCTGTATGTGCACAAAAAAAGTTTAAAGCCCGATTAATTTCATTTTTATTTCAACTACGACAGGGCTAAGGGACGCACCATTTGATATCTGGGGGGGAGGGGCAGAAAAAAATTGAAAAAAATAGTTTGTCGCCACAAAAGTCAGAAAAAAATTTTCTTGAAAATGTAGGCAGAAAAAAAAGTTTGTTGTCGAAATTGATGAAATATATGTTGACCAGAAAAAACACTAAATGTTAACCTACATAATAGGGAAAGCATACGACAAAAAATTCTTCAACGAAACATAAAAAAAAATTGTCGGACGTTGATCGCAAAAAAAAATATTGTTTTCTTTCGTAGGTAAAAAAAGAAGTTTGCAAGCAACAAAAACTCTAGCAATCCCCCCCCCCCCCCCCCGGATATCTAATGGTGCGTCCCTAACACTTCACGGCCATTTTTGAGCTGATACCGTGGTGATCAGCCGTTCCATCTCACTCAGTACCTCAATAATGGCTTAATGTCACCATCACCAGCGAACCATGCGACGATCACCCAATGTTGGTACAATGCTGGCCCATCGTCGCAGACGCTGGGCAGCATTGTACCAACATTGGGTGAGCGTTTGGTGGGTATTACCTTCTCATATTGAGCCAGAAGTACAATTCTAATAGCGGTATTTATTCAGTTGGATGCCTTTGGTAACAAGCACCTGCGCAGCAAACACAAAGAATTGGCATAACATGTATTAAATGTTGGACCAACGTCGACGACGTTGGGCCAACGCTGTATAAATGTTATACAAATGTTAAGTGTTTGCTGGGTATAGATCATACACAATACATTTGTACAATGTTGGACCAACGTCGAAGACGTTGGACCAACGTTGTATAAACGTTATTCAAATGTTTTGTGTGTTAATCTATATGATGTATAACACCAGACATTAAACCAATGTTGGCTTAGTGTTGGCCCACGGTCTGCGACGTTTGCCCGACATCAAGCCGCCCTTGCCTGACTGTGATAACTACTGCCTGATAATCTAGCCGTGCCGTTCTCTCCAAGGCCGTCGATTGATGTATTTGCTTTACCCGAAAAATCCAACTGAGAGCGATCTCGACCCGAAGGTCCGAAAAATGTCCATAACTTGTTAATGACTGTGCGACCTCTGAGCTGAGCATGCGGGTATGGAACTGAAATGTTGCTGATTCTAAAAACACTATTTTTGACCTGATTATTTCCCGATATTTTCCGATATGACAGTCCAAAGAAATGTCCCACGATTTTGTACGGGGTCAATCTGTGGCTGAAACCTGTTTCAGCAACTGGGGCTACCTGCTAATCAACATCATGATATCCCAGTAACCACTCGGTTTTAAACCAATGTTGGCTTAAGGTTGGTCCACGGTCTGCGACTCGTTTTTCAATACTACCATATTGAAATGTTTCGCACCAACCTAGTAAACACACGACATTGAACACGTATTGAGCCTCCCTCCATAATCATTAAACCTCCACAAGCATTGAGCCTCCACAAGCATTGAACCTCCACAAGCATTGGACCTCCACAATCATTGAACCTCCACAGGCATTGAACCTCCCTCCACAAGCATTGAACCTCCACAAGCATTTGATCTCCACAAGCATTGAGTCTCCACAAGCATTGAACCTCCACAAGCATTGGACCTCCACAATCATTGAACCTCCACAGGCATTGAGCCTCCCTCCACAAGCGTTGAACCTCCACAAGCATTTGATCTCCACAAGCATTGAGTCTCCACAAGCATTGAACCTCCACAAGCATTGAGCCTCCACAAGCATTGAACCTCTTTCCACAAGCATTGAGCCTCCACAATCATTGAACCTCCACAGGCATTCAACCTCCACAAGCATTGAGCCTCCACAAGCATTGAGCCTCCACAAGCATTAAACCTCCCTCCACAAGCATTGAACCTCCACAAGCATTGAACCTCCACAAGCATTGGACCTCCACAATCATTGAACCTCCACAGGCATTGAACCTCCCTCCACAAGCATTGAACCTCCACAAGCATTTGATCTCCACAAGCATTGAGCCTCCACAAGAATCGAACCTCCACAAGCATTGAACCTCCACAAGCATCGAACCTCCACAAGCATTGAACCTCCACAAGCATTGAGCCTCCACAAGCATCGAGCCTCCACAAGCATTAAACCTCCCTCCACAAGCATTGAACCTCCACAAGCATTGAGCCTCCACAAGCATCGAGCCTCCACAATCATTGAGCCTCCATCAGAATTGTCCCAGCAGTGTATATAATCATATTTCCATTCATATCTCACCATATTCCTATTCATACACCAAAATTTTCAAATGTTTGATCTCAATTTAAAAAAAATATATATAAGTTTTTTTCATCCGCTTGAAATTGTTTGTCGCGGTAGCGAGAAACAACTTCAGGTGGATGAAAACTTAAATTCTAGCAATAAGTTTAGGATTAACCCTTGTCGTGCTCGGGGCGTATGCCGTTTCAATCCAATTTTAAACAAAATAAAATGACCCTGAATTTGATACAATAGTTAATATAATATACTTAGTTATTCAGATAAATGAATTAAAATTGGGATTATTTTCAGTTATTTGTATTCGAAAATTGCCTGAACAATGCCCGTTTTTTCTAATTCTGGGTATTTATCAATATTAATATGTTATTCTACTTTGCTTTGACACCGGCTCATGAGTATATAATATATCTAAGATTACATGCCGACAACAGTTATATATCGTCTAGAAGTGGATATATCCATCTCATTATATATGATGTTACAGAGTTATAAATTACATAGATCAACATCGTGCAAGTCGTAAGCAATAAAGATGGATGGTTCAGCCCTGCAGCGTGACAAATTAAACAAGACTATAGTCGTTTTTATCTGATTTCGTGGCCGATTAAAACCTTATTGTGGACAAGTTGCAAATGTTTTATTTTAAATGAAACAATTATGAGTCATTTTCATCCACCCGAAGTTGTGAACCGCTGTAGCGAGACACAAATTAAATATAAAAATTCTAGCAATAACTTAGGGATTTAGGTATTAACCCTTGGAGTATGCCGTTTCATCCCAATTTTAAACGAAATAAATAACCCTCAAGTTGATACAATAGTTAATGGGAGATACTTAGTTATTCAGATAAATGAATTAAAATTGGGACTTTTTCCGTTCTTTGTATTTGGAAATTGCGTGAACAATGCCCGTTTTTTTTCTAATTCTGGGTATTTATCAATATTAATATGTTATTCTACTTCGCTTTGACACCGGCTCATGAGTATATAATATATCTAAGATTACATGCCGACAACAAGTATATATTGTCTAGAAGTGGATATATCTATCTCATTATATATGAAGTTACAGCGTTATAAATTACATCGATCAGAATCGTGCGAGTCCTAAGCAATAAAGATAGATGGTCCAGCCTGCAGCGTGACAAATTAAACAACAGATTGATATTTCAAACTTAGCAGGACAACATACAGCTTGAATACAGGGGGTATATATTTTCCCCATATCTTGTCTATCCAGGAGGGCTTTGAACGGTGCACACTGTGACGTCGAGATGGATCGAGGTATTGATACGCAAATACGACAATAAAAAGTATTATTATACAAAAAAAGCATATATAAAGGAAGCTCATAAACATACACGAAGGACATTAATTACTGTATGACGTAAATATACAGATCCCGTATTTTACGAGAATACAGTCCCTGCTGGACAATTGTCGTAAATATACAGGAAGTCACAGTGAATATAAGTAAACATACAAGAGAAATTACGGTGAAATTTCATAGGTATACCAGAAGTTACAGAGAATTGACATAAATAAACCAGAAGTTACAGCGAATTGACGTAAATATGCCAGAAGTTACGATGAATTGACGTAAATAAACCAGAAGTTACAGTGAATTGACGTAAATAAACGAGAAGTTACAGTGAATTGACGTAAATATACCAGAAGTTACGGTGAATTGACATAAATAAACCAGAAGTTACAGTGAATTGACGTAAATATACCAGAAGTTATGGTGAATTAACATGAATATACCAGAAGTTACGTTGAATTGACGTAAATATACCAGAAGTTATGTTGAATTGACGTAAATATATCAGAAGATACGGTAGATTGACGTTAATATACAGGGAGTTACGGTCATTTGACGTAAATATACAGGGAATTACGGTGAATTGACGTAAATATACAGGGAGTTACGGTGGATTGACGTTAATATACAGGGAGTTACGGTCATTTGACGTAAATATACAGGGAATTACGGTGAATTGACGTAAATATACAGGGAGTTACGGTGGATTGACGTTAATATACAGGGAGTTACGGTCATTTGACGTAAATATACAGGGCGTTACGGAGAATCGATGTAAATATACAGGGAGTTACAGTGAATTGACGAAAATATACAGGGAGTTATGGTGAATTGACGTAAATATACAGGGAGTTACGGTGAATTGACGTTAATATACAGGGAGTTACGGTCATTTGACGTAAATATACAGGGAGTTACGGTGAATTGACGTAAATATACAGGGAGTTACGGTGAATTGACGTAAATATACAGGGAGTTACGGTAAATTGACGTAAATATACAGGGAGTTCCGGTGAATTGACGTAAATATACAGGGAGTTAGGGTGAATTGACGTAAATAAACAGGGAGTTCCGGTGAATTGACGTAAATATACAGGGAGGTGAGGTGAATTGACGTAAATATACAGGGAGTTCCGGTGAATTGACGTAAATAAACAGGGAGTTCCGGTGGATTGGAAATAACAATGGGGTTCCCTCTGTCAACAACCCTTATATGGATAGCTTGCATGACGTCATCAGGTGAGTTCATAAAGAAATATGTCACAAATGACAGTCTGTCTGCTAGATGTTCATAAAACAAAATATGTCACAAATGACACTCCGTGTGCTAGAGGTTTATAAAGCTAAATATGTCACATATGACATATGGGTTCATAATGCATTTGTATTCCAGGACATGGACTGAAATGTCTTCATTGTTCAGCAAATGACTACAAAGAGAGAGAATGTCGCAATAGTCCTCAACCAAAGTACGCACAGTGTCGTCATAGTGCTCATGGATGCCTATCCATTTTTTTATCTATGAAAAACAACAATCAAAGTAAGTATTATGTATGTATGTGTATATGTACGTGTGCGTGTATGTAGGCCTATGTATGCATGCATGTAGTCAATGTGTGTGTGTGTGTGTGTGTGTTGGTGCGTGCGTGTGTGCGTGTGTGTGTGTGTGTGTAGGCAAATGTATCACGTGCGGGTGTGTGCGTGTGTGCGTGTGTATATATTCTTATCTATTTTTTCTGTTCTAGATAGCAGTCATTTCACCATCAGATCTTGCAACGTTTTCCCTGTCAAAAAATGTATACATGATGTACAGCGCATATTGACCACCCTGAGAATGGTCAAGCTTACTAAATATACAACTAAAGGCGTAGCATGTGTGTGTGAAACAAACCTGTGTAACAATCAGTCATACCAGGAAATAACTAAAGGATTTAATATGTCCAGCCACCAACAACTAAGCCCCCTTACCACAACCCAAGGTGCGGTTTATATTATCAAGCCGGGAATGTCTACCATAACGGACAATACGAGCTCAGAGGCGCGCATATCTGAAACTAAGCACTTGATGATTCTGGTTTATACTTTCCTTGTCGTTTATGGCATATCAATTGAATATGTTTCACTTTGAGAATTAGACTTTAAGATCTATATGATTTATTGTCGCCTTAGAGACGAAATGGTGTATCTGCCACTTTATAAACTCAACTCATTTTGAACTCAAAGACACTCAATCATCTGTATGCTGTTATAAAACGAGACATTTGGGATGTATGATAAAAGCCAATCAAATTGTTCCTGAACCTCAGCTAATAAAACTGTTCTTGAACGTGAACCAATAAAACGTTGTGCAAGATTTTGTTGTTGTCGTTGTCGTCTATGTTATCCACACATTCACAAATTCCATTGTCACTGCACCAAATAAACAAACAAAAATATTGTGGGAATGCTTGACGAAACATCACCGTAACATTTTTTCGCAGGTTTTTTGGAAAAAATCTAGCAAATATATTTTTAAAAGTTTCGAAGAATATTTTATAGCGTTCTAAAAACGTATTAGCAATAATTTTGTCTGGCATTTAAAAAAATGTTTAATGTATATTTTCAAGACCCCATGGATCAATGTTTTATAACATTTGCCTGTGACTTTTTCAAAATATTTCCAAAACTTTTTTCTGTTACTTGTGTGAGGCACAACAATTTCAAATTGTAATTTTAACCCTTGTCCTGCTGAATTGTTTCAATTGTATTTTTCGTCATTTGAAGCTGGAATTGCTGACGCAATTTCCAGCTTCAAATGACGAAAAATATTTTTATTTTTTAAAAATATACATCTTCTTAATTGAGTTATTAAACTAACTGAACATCTACCACCAACTATATTACCCATTTCAGTGACATATTATTTGCCTTAAAATATGCTTAAAACCGTATATATCCGGGTCCAGCAGGACAATGGTTAATAGCCGAACGGCCTATGAACAGGAGCAGAGCAAATACTTTCAGCCACTGACAATCGCCATCTGTGTCATATTTCACTCCTGTGGCTGCGCAGTCTTTGCTTTTGGCTCTCGTTATCTGAGAAAATTACATGGTTCCATTTGATCTTAACTCATACTGTGCAATGCTTTGTAAATATAAAATAAATTATTGTCTTCACTATTTGTTAGATTGTATGTTTTGTTTAGTACAAGCAGCCTCCATGAACTTCCTCAACTGACTTCTCCAATGCCGTTTGGCAAAAAATTATATAAAAATTGCAGTTGTCCACCATTCCCGCCCTCTTGCAGACATTCTTCAGCCTAAATTAAAGGGCTTAGCTTTTTTTCTGTACCTGTCAAATATTTTTTCCTGGTTAGAAATTTGAAATTATGACACTGGCCTGAATTTATTTTAAAATATTTTTCATTTATCCATACCATTGCACTAATCA